>JAZKJV010008541.1:0-275866 GCA_037367405.1 Ottelia alismoides
TTATGGTGTAAATAAATAAAATAAAAATAACAAAGATAAAAACAAAATAAACAGAACAAAATTAAAAACCAAAAATAATATTGTAAATATACCATGTATATAGATGTATATATCTATTTATTTCACCCTTGTCTATAAATAATAAAAATAAAACAAAAATATCTTTTTATTCCTAATTTTATAATATAAATAAATAAAATATAAAATGGGGATAAAATTTTTTAAAAATAACGAATTAAAAATAAAAAATAAAAAAATTCCTATATTGTATATATACCTATATATAGCCCTATTATGTAAATATCTTATTTTTATTTTGAAAAATTAATTAAAAATCACAAAAAATAGAAAAAAATTAAAACAAACATTTTTCATGTTTTAAGTTTTTAATAATTCAGCCATTTGTTATTTTTAAATTAATTTTTAAATCATTTCCAGGTGGCTGACTCCCATTGGTCCACGAGGACGTTGACCGCCCGGTCAACTCCCCCCTTGTGGACCACTTCCCACGGGTTTTCGACGCCCGACCCGACTTCTCCATTTTCTAGCGCCCATACCCAATCACCTCGCACCTAAACCCCGGGTCCTACTTGTTCATGACAGATCCGACACCCTCACCGTGGTGCCCGCCTCGGGGTCCGCGCTCTGAGCGGCCCTACCCGATCAAACCTAGCCGGACCCCTGGGAGTATAAATCCCAAGCTCCGCCACCCATTTCCCCATCTTTGGCTCCTTCATTCCTCACCCAAGGACCTCCATCACATCGGCGAGAGTGACAGCTCGCTCCCCGTGGTGTTGCAGCGAGGAGGGAGTGAGAGACCATCGATCCGATGTCCTAGCGCCGTCGTGCTCCGCCCGAAGCAGGAGCTCGAGCCTCGGGCCACGACGACCCGCGAGGCAACGACCTAGAGCTAGCCCAGCTCATCCACAGTCGATTCGTCCACCCAGGTAGCTTTAGATTCCTTGCCTTTTCTTTGATTTTACATTACACCCAAATCGACCCGTTTTCGTTCTGCTTCGATTCTGTCCATCCTCATCGATTACCCGATCATCGGAGCATCCCATCACGTTCGCCTTCTCCCCATGCACGTTCTCCGCCCCTCCATTCAACCCAGCTCGTACAGGAGCTGGGTTTCGAGTTCCTCCGCCGTCGCCTCGTCGGAGCTCGACCGCCCCGCCTCACCGATCACCGTCACCTCCTCTCACAGGGTCGAGGCACTTTGCCCTCGACCCGCGAGTCTTCTGGTGCCCTTTTGCAGGTACAAAGAGGACTGTCTGAGGTCCTCTAACTCGAGCCCAGGAGCTTCCCCTCTGCCGGAGTCGACCGAGCTCCGCAGAGCTCTGTTGCTCCATCGGAGACCGCCATTCGACGCGGAAGGCCAGCACGCATCTTCTCCGATCTTTAGTGGCCCTCGAGGAGGAGTCCAGCGCCTGCACGAGCCCGGCTAAGCTCGCCGGTCGTCAGTTCCTCCAGGACCCTCGCGAGCCGTCAGATCATCCTCACACTCCAGGTTAGATCCCAGCCATCCCTTTTAGGAGCTTCGCCACCGTCCGATCCTTCTGAGGATCGATCTGAGCCGCACGATCAGATGAAGAGGCACCCGCGATTCCTGAGCCTTCCGATCTCCACGTGCCATCTTCTCAGCCGTCGATTCACCAAGGGTTTCGCCACAGCGTACGAGGACCGTCAGATCTGCCACGTGGTGGACCCTCATCCGTTCGATCAGGCCCGTGCTTCTTGGTTAAAGGCGCCCCTTATTCCCAGCCGTTAGATCTGCTACATGGCGCTACATTAGCCGTCGACATTTAATAAAGGGGTAAATAGCTCTTAGGCCCCTCTAGTTCTTGCTTTTATTATTTAGACCTGTAAAAATTTTTTGTATTTTATTTGCGTTAGGTAAATTGCATTTTGGACCTTGTATTTTCTGTTATTCGCATATATACCCCTGCCTGTAGTGTGTCACGTGCATCGACACGTGTTTTATTTGGGATATTTGCATTGATAGCCTTGTGTTTCTAGGGTGTTACTGATTGAATGAAACTTTTCAAGTAATTGCATATATACCCCTGTGCGTGGTTTATTTGTGCATGTGCGTATATTTTTGGGTATTTTATAGTAAGGACCTCGGACTTTTGGTACCTGTTACCAATTAGTCCAAGGACTTTATTTTTATTGCAATTAGGTCCCTGAGTGCCCAGGTCACGCGCCTCGCGCGTGTAACCTTGGAAATTTTGCACCGGACCCCCTGGAACTTTCACTAATTGCATATAGGTCCCTATGCACTGTACCTTGGTTTTGATTTTGAATAAAATATCAAACTCACACCAAATTAATGACAATTGGACACATGGCTCCTGCCATGGTGTAAAATTTTCTAGAATTTTTGGGGACATTTTTTATTTCATTCACTATTTTTAAAAATTCAAAAACACACATTTTCTTTACTGTCTGACTTAAAAATTCACAAAAAAATATTAAAACTCATCTAAAAATTATAAAAAACTTAGCTACTGTGTATTTTGTCTTGTTTCATTTTCTGACCAATTTTGGTCATTTTTCATTATATAAAAAACATAAAAATTGAAAACTCTTAAAAATCTATAAAAAATTCTAATAATTATTTTAAAAATCAAAAAATAATAATTCCAATGGCCAAATTTTCTTTGTAGTTTCTACTATACAGGAAAATTACCTCCAGGCTTTTTAATTACTTTTAGATATTTTATCCAAGTCCCTCAAGCTCGGCCGGACATTGTTGTTGTTTTCTTGCATTGTTTGATTTTTAGAAAGTTAAATAAAATCATAAAAATACCAAAAATTCACTAAAAACAGTAAAAAACATAAAATACATAAAAACATTTTTATTTGAATTTTTGGTCGAGTTTTGAGTGTTTTAATAATTGTTTGTGTTTGGCTTATTCACTTGTTTTCTTATTTTCCTTATTAATAAAAAATCCAAAAAATTCTATAAAAATTAAAAATCCACCAAAAACACTTGTATTTTATTTTATTCATTCCTTAGACTACTTCGTAGGCCGCATGGCCATCACGTGCTCCTTGAGTCCAACCCTGGTCGCTATACCAGGCTAATCTAATAGCCAAGACCGCTATTGTGTTTATTTGATTTTTATCTTATTTTGGTGGTCTGAACCTCATTTTTCTTGTTGATCCGGATTTCTCAAGCGACCAAGGTCGCAACGACCTTTGTTTATATTTCTTTACCTTAGTTGCTTGGGGTTTTCGCGGTCATCAGACACATTATCTGTGTTTTCAGATCACTCAAGGTCCGGGTAAGCTCATCAAGCTTGTAGAGCTTGTCCATTCCTTGGCTCTTCTTATTCTCAATGATCTCGATCCGGTCCAACTTATGACTGATGATGCCCATGTAAGCAGAAGAGGACTCGGCAAGTGCTACTGCTGATAAAGAAGTGGAAGGACCGGCATCAACACGTGTAATTATCTGATATGAGATGGCATGTGGGAGAGTCTTCCCCTGAGTGCAGATGTGGGTCTGGGACATCACTGTATAGTTCTCTACCATCTCCTCACACATGGCATAGAAATGGTCTTCGTCCTTGGAAAAATAGGACCTTCCATACAAGGCATTTACTAGCACCTGCAGCTCCGGTGTCAGCCCACAAAAGAAGCTCTGAACAAGGTTGGTCTTAGATATCTCATGATTTGGACACCGATCAATGAGCTCTCTGAATCGATCCCAAGCCTCGTGGTACTGCTCGTTTGGGATCATGGGGAAATTACTAATCATAACTCGTGTTGCATTGGTCCGACCGAGTGGATAGTACTTGTTCAAGTACTCAGTTTGGAGTTGCTCCCATGTGGTGACTACCCTCCCCAAGTGCTTCAGCCAGTAGGCTGCTCGGTCAACCAAGGAGAACGAGAAGGCAGTCAACTTGATCTTGTCCTCGTCCACAAATCTATCGTACATAATTCTGCATATCATCTTGAACTTCTGCAGATGGAGGTGCGGCTCCTCGGTGTCTAGCCCATGGAACTTTGGTAATAGATGAATCATTTGGGGGTGAAGATCAAAGTCGCCAGGGATCTCTGGTAGATGGATGACTGGATCCACCTATGTGTGAGTGTTGCACAAGGGTTGTGCAGCTGCCTCATCATCCGTGGTTGTCTTGCTGGCTCTTGTAGCTCCTTGGGACGTCCGTATTCACCCTTGTGGCATGGTATCTCTCCATAGGCTGGTGTCTACGGCTCGTCTCTGCTAGCTCCCATCTGCGCGAGCTGTCTCCTCACCTCTACCATGAAAGCTCCCTGGTCCTGAATCTGATGTTGCATGGTCTCTAGGGAAGCAAACAATATGTTGTTGATGGCATCATGGTCTAACACATAGGAGGAAGTCTATGGCAGCTCACCGGTATGGTTCTCACTGCTGGCCATCTCCGATCTATGCAAAGGAGAAAGAAACCAACTCAGGTACTAACAAATTTATGAATAACTGTGATGGCCTCTACTCTGGCACCTCAAATAAAGAAGAAGGGTTGTCTAGGGGGAACAGGATGGTAGCAAACTTGAGTTCATAGAGTAAGTCTGAGCTCTCTAAAGCCACCCTAGATGAATGGAGAAGAGTGCTAGAAAGCGGTGCTACCAGAGGTAGCCTAAGGGACCTCCATCCCATCATCGTGATGTGGGGATTTATGATAAGTAGATCTTGTATGCAAAAAAGATGAGAAATCAAACCTCCCTTTCACCAAGGCAATGGGAGTTGATGATCGTGAAAGTCCGATTGTTAATTTTATCCAATAATATTTAGGTGATAATTTAATCTATTAAAGTGAGTAAGTGAGCTATTAGGAGCCAATGCTCCCAGGAGACTGTCCAAAATCCCACAACTACTTTTTCCCAGCTAGTATGGGTGCGGACCATTTACTAGCAACCTGATCCGCCCAATCTGCTAAGGAAGTCCTAGACCAATTATCAACTACCTAGTGAAGTCCTCACTAGAGAACAACTAATCACAAGACTAGTAGTCTGAAGAGAGTTCTGGTGTGGCTCTATCCGAGTGTGTAGGTGGCTATCTCGTTTAGATAAATCAAATAATGTGGGGTGACTCTCCCTAAAATAAAGATTTTAATGTGAGATTGGTTTTAGGTAAAGTTTGCAATAGTAGTGCCAATTTTATTTGGTTATCACTTTTTATGTATTTTTCTGAAATAATACAATGCCTAACAATTTTTTTGATTTCCTTGATTATTTTCAATCCAATAAAATAGGGGGAGGAATTTGGAAAAGCCAATGCACGATCAAACAGAATGTGTATGCAGAGATAGAAATGCGCACCTTGCTCCAGCACTCTACATACAGGTTGTTCCACACATAAAATAAAGATTGAAATTAAACTATTTATATGATGCACGAGGAAATCATCCTTAGATGAGCAACTTTTATTACGTGAAGAATAGTAGTTAGCTCATCAAATATAACACCTAAGTCTGGTCTTTGGAGTCACTCGATGCCCGCCACAACGAGTCCTGCTAGCGTTGTATGTGACTTCTCATAGAGCATGGTCTGTATCTAATTAAGCTAACTTTTTCAGATTTATTTTAGCCAAGTCCAATTACGATTTACAGGAACATCTAAGCAATTAGGTGTTGGGACCTATCTAATTACAAGAATAAGCAGGTAAAAGTCCTAAATCTATGGCCAAATACTTGGTAATCCAACAAAAATAAAAGGCAACAAATCTATGAAAAATGGTGGTGACGTCCCTCAAGTACACCTGTACATCGATGAAATAGACCCCGAATAGTCTCTGTCCAACAATCTCAAGAGAGTCTAATTATTATAAAAAGAGAGTTTTTACAGAAAATAAAAGCTATCTATCAACTATAACTACTCTCTCCCTCTGCTCCTCCTCGCATGAAGGCTCCTCCAAAAGAAAACTGAAGCGCCCCTCGGGCGGTTCCACACACAAAAAGTGAAACAAAGAGATGTCATAAAAGAGTTATAACAAATAGACACAAAAAGTAATCAAAGACCAAATCTAACTATTAAGCTGTGTTCCCCGACGATGGTGCCATTCTGATGAGCAAAAAATCAAGATCAACTAAGGTGAAAAAATATGAAATGGCATTGTCCTTGATCAAACCAATCACTCAATGAGAAAAATAACCACTAATTAAATAAGGCAATCAGTGTCCGCGATTTGCTATTTTTATTTACATGGTTTAGCTACCAGGGTCGAACACAAAGAGCATGATTTAAAAGCTGAGTCAAATCTTTATGAAAATAATTTTTAGTAGTTTTAAAATTTTCAAAATTTAAATTTCTAATAAAAAGCTAAACAAACACAAAATATAAAGCCCACACAAAACACTCTTTTGGATTTTTTTTCAAAATAACAAAAGATGTTCAGAAAATTAAAGTAAAAATATTTTTGGTTTTAAGGGTTTTGAAGTATTTTTGGTAATTTTTATAGATTTTTCAGATGTTTTGTGATTTTAAAAAAATCAAACAGTGCTCAAAATACAAAGCAATGCACAACCATGACATATTTGCAAATTGAAAAAACTTAAAGTGCCCAAAGGTCCTAGATGATAATTTTATGATAGAAAAGAAATAAAGCTATACAAACAAGGAACTGAAAACACAAATTTTTACATTCTCTTTAATTTTATATGATTTTTATAAGTTTTTAGTTGTTTTGTGATTTTTACTATTTTTACAAAGATTCTTCCAACAAAATTAATACTGGAGTTAACACACAATAAAAGACATACACCGAAAACATTTTGGAATTTTAAATACTTTTTCGAATTTTTATGATTTTCGCAACCTAGACAGGGCCTTTTTTAAGGGTTTTTCAGTTTTTAATAATATAAAATGCAATGAAATTAACACATAAAAATCACCACAAACATTACACCCTAGCAAGAGCTATCCGTAAATTTTGGGAAATTTTTAGAGTTATTTTATTAATTATATCACACAATAAAAGAAATGAATTTAAAAATAGTTCATAGGAACTAAATAGCAAATATTTTATCTTTTTGGACCAAACAATAACATGTTATAAAGGCACATGGGCCAAATCTGAAAAAAGTCCATGCCAAGCATGTGTCACATGTGATCTACACTCACAGGGGAATATATGCAAATTTTAAAACATAACATTCATTGATTAACAACCTAATCGTGCAACAGAAAAATTACAAATATCCTAGATAAGCATGTGGGGACACACATGACTCCAACTCGGAAGGACTAAGTTGCAAATACTAAAAGTATAGGGTCTGAACTGCATATGTTTTAACTACACAATTATTTAATGTACTAAGGCAAAATAAAGAAGACAATGGGGTGAAAGTTGAAATATACCCTGCAGAGGCACGTGCTGCATGAAGGATATGGGGAAATCCACAAGTGCATCATAGAAGCATGATGATCATATCACATACGATCATGAGCGACTAGTCACACTAGTCGCTCGGTGCAGCGAAATTTTAAAATTAATAAAAAGATGAAACCACATGATCCAAGAACATTTCTTGAATCATTTAATCTAACCACATCAAAGATATAGGAATACCTCTTGGAGCGTGGTTGCGATCTAGCCTCTAAAGGAAGAGACCTCCTATCTCAAGTCCGATCCGTCGAAGGAGACGCTTGCAAGCACGGGGATGAGTTGCGCACTTCTCGTAATCCGAGTTGATGTCCCAAACAATGAATCTCCTAATATCTACTCACGAGATCAAACGCCTTCTTCACGAGCGCCACGCACCAAAGAAGATGGAGAACCAATAGTCGTCGAAGCGGAGCACAATGGCAAGGCGACGACCAAGATGATCTTCTCTCAATGAGAGTAGACGACCACTCAAGATGAAAGAGAGAGTATGGGTGAGAATAAGAAAGAGAGGGAGAGACATCGTGTGATTTCATGTGTCACTCGAAGAGCAAGGATTGCCTCTTCTTATATATGGGTTTGGGAGTCCATGGATCCCAATCCATGGACAACACATAATCAATGGATGGGATTGATTTGTGTCTCTTTCATTAACTAAGATGTTGTTGTAAAAAAAACAACAACAAATGATTTAATTTAAATTAATTTTCATTACTAAATCAACAAAATTAATTTCAAACTAAATCATCCTTGATTAGAGAAGAGATATTGAAGAGACTAAACCAATCCCCTACGAAGAGGGGACGACTACTCTTCTCCTCATGGAGAGTTGTAGTCGTCCTCATCTCTTGGGTGGACTTGGTCAATCTCTTCTAATTATCATGATATCTCATTATCTCATGATATATCATGATCTCTTATCGATAATATTTTCACCAAAAATAATTCCAAATTATCTTGTGGAAAATATAAACCATGACATTGAAATTATGTGAATCTCATTCACAGCCCAAAACAAAATGTAATTATATTTTCTATAAATTTTTTAATGTGAATCTAATCCACACTAACAATTAATCAACAAATATAAATTACAAATGTCTCTCTATGATATATTATAAATCTCATTTACAATATACATGGATAATTGGATAATACTATTCCACATTATCCGTATCCACAATAATTAATTCTAATTTAATTATATTGGATAATCATTCTCATGCATTCAGATAATGTAAATCAAATTCACAATATTCATGATAATTAAATCATATTTAATTATCCATTTCTTATTGCTTAGACATAATTCAACTTTGGAGTTATTCTTGAACTCTTTCAAGAATTTTCTCCGCAGATGCTTGGAGATAAGGACATGGCGATTGTATTATACCACGTATAGTGACTTGGATGTTGAGATCACATCTCAAATCTAGATCCCACGGACCACTCAAAGATGCTTGATTTAATCAAGGCCATAAATCAAATCTTCTCATCGCATATGAATCTCATTCAGATCAATATCCAACATTTGGACCAAAATCAGATTACTTCTTAATTGAGAGGAGTCACTAAAATCTAGACCTGTTTTTCACTCCCTCGGAAATGGAAGCATCATGGTTATACAATCGTTTAAGATCACATCACCCCCAGGTGTTCCTAATACCTATACATCCCGTATACTGGAAGACCTATGATCAACCTGAAAATATAGATCAATTTTACACTATCATCTTCATGGTTTGATCATCAAGTTTCTCATTCTTGCTTATTAGGATATGGTATCGAACATATGCTTTCCAAAAGCATATATCATACCTGCAAATTCTTGTCATGCTTCTGAAGCGTGATGACCATGCATGGAATTTGTTCCCAATACCTCATGAGTGAGCTCATGTCTTTAGGTTCACAAGTGAACCTGTATGATCCTTTTGAGATATTGTATTACTCACATGCCCTTGCATGCACACCAGTGCACCGGTGTACAGACCTTGGTTAGGTCGTCAACCTATTGGTCTGCCAACACTCAGGCATATAGTAATACATCAGTCTCCGGTCAGAGGATGCGTGCCTGTATCGCGACATTATACGATATAGAACTTTGGTTATCTTGATCTCATTAAGTAAACTCCTTGACCTAACTAATCCGACACCTCCGAATCTTTATTCCTATGCAGATGACCTGCATCAAGAGGTCATCCAAATATCAGCCTATGTGAGAAAGGATTGTCATCTCCTACTCAGACTAGAGATCATCTCTTAACAATCATCTGACGGTGCTTGATGAGTCCTCAATCTAACTCATTAGATATTCCTCCAAACACCAACCTTTATGGTTATGTTATTGAATCAACAATTGTATGATTATTAAGTTGGCCATGGTAGATAATCCTAATTGTACAAAAGGACATTATAGTGCATTCATTCATTTAATCTTAGAAGGGAGTGAAACAATTAATAACTTTTATTGATAAAACATATATTACAATAACATTTATTGTAAGAATGGTTCGCCTCGGGCTCACATTGCTAGCAATCTCCCACTAGCCCTCAGAACCATTCAGGAACAATCCTTAAACTCATACTCATTATATGCTGGTCAAAAACCTTCTGTGTCAAAGGTTTGGTAAGAGGATCCACCCTAGTGACGATGATATCACCATACTTTTGAATCTCCCAAATGATGTGGTATTTCCTTTCTGTGTTCTTGCTCTTTTGAAGCCACCGAGGTTCCTCCACTTGGGCAATGTCTTATCGTAGAGTAACGGGATGAGAGTATTACAAGAAACTAAGCCAAGTTCTAGGATGAACTTGCACAACCACACCGCCTCTTTTATAGCATCTGATGCGTAAATATATTCGGCTTCTGTTGTTGAATCTGATGCGGTATCCTGCTTCTTGCTTCTCCATCTCATAGCACCATTGTTCAACAGGAACACAAACCCTGATGCTGACTTTAGATTATCAATATCCGATTGGGAGTCTGAATCTATGTATCATAATACTTAAAGATCACGATCTCCATATCCAAGATGTAATCTTGCGTCCGTCTTAGATACTTGAATATGTTCTTCATTGTATTCCAGTGTTGCTCTCCATAGCAGGACTGGTAATGGCTTATCACTCCAAGTGCGTGGCAAATATCTAGCCTTGTACACATCATGGCGTACATTAAGCTTCCTACAACCGATGCATACGGGCATCCAGTCATGGTTTTCTTTTCCTCAACACTTTGAGGGGAGACATCCCTTTAGACAAGTGAATACCATGTTTTAAGGGGAGGAATCCTTTCATAGAACTATCCATACAACAACGTTGAAGAATCTTCTTAATGTACCCATGTTGTGATAATCCCAATATCCTCTTTTCTTGGTTTTTGAACAACTTCAAGCCTAAGATGTAAGAGACTTCTCCAAGATCTTTCATCTAGAAGGTATAAAATATCCAAATCTTAACACTGGTCATCATCCTTGTATCATTCCAATGATAAAGATGCAATATACGTAAAGCACGATGAAAACAATGGCGCTCCCACTAAGCTTCTTGTACACACAAGGTTCATCAGGATTCTGCACAAATCATAACTCTTTATGGTTTCGTCAAATATGATGTTCCAACTACGAGAAGCTTGTTTGAGCCCATAGATGGATTTCTTCAGCTTGCATACTTTGTCATTCTCAATTATGAAGCCCTAGGGATGCTCCATAAAGATATCCTCCTCGAGGTATCCATTGAGGAATGTTGTCTTGACGTTCATCTGCCAGATGTCGTAGTAAAGATATGCAGCTATAGATAGTAGTGTCCTGATGGACTTAAGCATAGCCATAGCAGAGAACATCTCATCGTAGTTGATGCCTTCTCTCTATGTATAGCCTTTGGCCACGAGCCTTGCCTTGAAAGTCTCTACTTTCCCATCAGGTCCCCTTTTTCTTTTGAAGATCTATTTACACCCAATGGATTTTACCCTTTCTGGTGGATCCTCTAGGGTCCATGCACCATTCTTATGCATGGAGTCGATCTCTGACTTCACTGCTAGCATCCATCTAGTTATGTCATGATTCGTGGGTGCTTCATCAAATGAAGTAGGATCATTATCAGTCTCTCCTGATACATGGTATCCATACCTTTCAGTTGGTGCAACCACCCTCAAACTCCTTTGAAGAGGTATGTGTGTTTCATTTTTATTTATCTCTTCAGTTTCTTGTTCAGGAAGCTCGGAATCCTTAGGGAATTCAATGAGTTCCTCTACTTCATTTTTTCTTGACCTTTAAGGAAGTCATCCTCTAGAAATCTAACATCTCTAGACACGAAAACTTTTGGGTCTCAGGATCATAAAGCTGATATCTAATACCATCTGTGAGATTCTAGCTTACTTGCATCCACATTCTTTCGCATGGACCAAGCAACCCCAAACCCTCAAGTGATTAACACCAGGTTTGGTTCCATACCAGAGCTCATGAGGAGTCTTGGGCACAGATTTGCTAGGAATATTGTAAAGGATATATATTGTAGTCTCTACTGCATATCCCCATAAACTAAGTGGTAAATGAGCTTTGCTCATCATTGAACGGACCATATCCATGATAGTCCTGTTGTGTCTTTCAGCAACACCATTAAGTTGGGGGATTCCATGAGGAGTGAAATTGGAGACAATTCCATTCTCTTTAAGTTATTCCTTGAATTCATCCGAGAGGTACTCACCACCTCGGTCAGATCGAATCCGTTTAATCTTCCTATCGGTTTAGTTATCGACCAGAACCTTGAACTCTTTGAACTTTTCAAAGGTTTCAAATTTATGATGTATTAGGAAGATAAAACCGTATCATGAATGGTCATCAATAAATATCAAGTAATATCGATATCCATTTCAGGTCGCGGTATTGAAGGGACCACATACATCGGTATGTATCAGGTCAAGAATAACTTCACATCTTGTAACCTTGTTACGGAAAGGTGATCTGGTCATTTTACCTCAAATACAATGTTCGCATGTAGGTAAAGATTGAACCTATAGAAAATCTAAGGGTCCATCTTTTATCAATATCTATTGATCATATCAACAGATAAATGACCACGCCTTTGTTGCCAAATCATGTTCGAATGATTTCCATTCTCCATAGACCTTTTAGGATTTTTATTAGTGGTAGTGACATTGATTATATGTTCATCAATGCACAATTCATAGAGTCCACCATAAGCCAAAACACCATCCGTAATATATTTATCATAATGACTTATGAATACTTTATTACAGAAAAGGAATGAATATCCACTTTAACAAGTTTAGAAACAGATATTGAATTCCTTCTGACTTCAGGTACATAAAGGAACTCTTTAAGTATTAGGACTCTTCCACTAGATAACGATAGTTGGAAGGTCATGATGGTGACTGCTGCAACACTTGTATTAGATCTCATCTGGATGACTATCTCTCCTTCATCAAGACTCTTAGTTTCCTGAAATAGATGCATAAAATTACATACATGAACAGAAGTACCAAAATATATAATCCAACTTCTTTCTCATCCAATGAGAAAGCTAGTTTCAATGATGAAAGTCGATTTCATACTTGTTGGGGCTTTACCTTTGTCGACTGACTTCAGGTAATCCGGACAATTACGCTTCCAGTTCCTCGGCTTCTTGCAATGATGACAGACATCATTTTTCTTCATTGCTATCAGAGTGGATGCATTGGTATATGAGCCAACTCCTTGACTCTTCTTCTTCTTTCTCTTATGGGCCGGGCCGTTCCGAGAACCATGCTTCCTACCGTATTTTCCTTTGACTTGTGCAACCATTGCACTGCCAGAGGGGCCATCTCTCTTCATTACATCCTCAACAGACTTTTATGCAGCTAACAAAAAGTTATTGAAAGACTTACGGAGTGACAGCAGAATGAAGTCAGCTTGCATATCTGCATCCATGTCAGCTCCAAGGGTTTCCAACTCAGAGAGGTACCTAAACATTTTGAGTACATGTTCTTTGACTGAGGTCCCTTCCTGCATCTTACAACGAATAAGTTCTTCCATTATATTATAACATTGTATGCAGTTCATGTCACCGAACATTTCTCTCAGATTCAGCATAATGCCACGACAAGTGTCCATTTCCACATGTTGCTTCTGCAGCACATTGGACAATGAACCAAGAATATAACACCTTGCCAGATTATGATCTTCATTAAAATTATCATTAAGTTTGCTTTCTTCTGGAGTCTTTGGGTCTACAAACTTGTCCTTCGATAGAACATAGGAAATGAACTGAGCAGAAAGGACAAGGTCCAAATTTCGGATCCAATCCAAATAATTTGGTCCGGTCAACTGATTGACCTCCAAGAGCCTGCTAAGGGGGTTCATGGACTTCATTTTCTAAAATTAAGAATGTACTATATTAGAATATATAAGTAATTATATATTCAATTATAAATCTTTGATTAAGGAATTTTTAATCAAATTAGTCTTGCTTTTTAAACTTTGAAAGCTCATTCTCTTAGTTACTTTCAAAGCAAGAGATATACTTACCGCTATATGTCTAGAAAGATTTGGGTTCTCCTCTTTACCTTTGTCACATCCCAATAATATGAGAACATGTGACTCGAATAAAAAGAACCGGGAACACATTCTGCCTTGCAAGTCCAACTTGCATTTCCTGATTTGGTCTTTAACACCCGAGCCTACCACCCTTAAGGTGATGTTGACCTGTTGTTAATTGAACAACCATAAACATGCTTAAAATACACTATATGCAATCCAATATCGCCCCAATAATATGAGGACCCGATATTAAGGTCACTACGTATACGACTTTACTCTTTTGAGAAACAAAGAGCCCGATCCAAATGGATTGTATGCAGGAGCTGTCATTTAGATAGACGTCTCCGACATACAATATCTAGCGATGAAACTCTTCTCCTTTACGGGAGACCATGGATGTCACATATGTGATCATCCACCTCATATTCAAATTTTAATTAATTACCATGACTGATATTCATGTAATTAATTCTTACAAGGAAAATGCACATCTACCATAATAGAGTGTATTTAAATTGGATATAATTAATTTAATCTCATTAAATCAATTTTCAATCCAATTCAATCATCAAACTTGATTGTTACTTGAAATAATGGTATTATCTCAAAGTATGTATTATTAGATTTTTAATAATCAAAAACTACATCATGATCTTTCAAGCATCATCCATTCCCTACCCGCTATCATGGCCAGTATCGACGGGAGTGAGACAGACCGCATACGGTGCAACCTGCTACCCCAATGCTCCCCGACTAGACACCATATCCGCCTCGGGAAAAAATAATGCCAAGTCAATCACTTTGTACTTGAGATGATCATCAGTTTTTCAAATGAAATTATACCATATAGTAATAATCAAGACCATTTTGATTATAAGGAAATTTGCTAGACAAATTCCCAAAACTTAATCAAGTAGCAAGTTTGATGAAAGTATATCAAGTAACCAATTGGCGATCTAGATCAAGTCTAATCATTCATTGGTCGAGGCAATGTCATTTAAGGGAAAAATTATTATTATGAAATTTTCCAAATATTATCCATAATTATTCCATTATATTAGCCATTAATTTCATAAGATTCTCAAATGACAATCACAAGGTTTTTGATAAAACATGTAATTTCCAGCAGTGACCCTCACCGACTAAAATTAGCATCTCTTTCATTTAAAATACAAATTAAGCAAAATCAATTTTCAGAGTTTGATACTTTGATTTAAAACAGAAATCATGTTATTATCACACATTTTCAGATGTTTTAAAATAGTAATTAACATCTTAATTACGTGACTATTCGCCATCTCCGAAATAACGGACATATGGTCATTAAAATGATCATAACTTGAGCAAGCGAAATCCAAATTACACAAACTAAGATTCCACGTTTTCCTTATTTAATGAGAAACAATATAAATTAATAGATTCATATTTAAACATTTTAAACAGGGTCAAAAAATATCACAAAACTAGTGTGTGAAAATTGAAAAGTGATAAAAAAATTTACGAACCTCAACGAGCCCAAATCTTCGTTAGTTCATGGATCGTATCCAAAACCTTTGACCTAAGGCTTTGATACCACTTGAAGGATATGGAGAAATCCTCTAGCGCATCACGGAAGCGTTTTGATCGTATCACATACGATCATGAGCGACTAGTCGCACTAGTTGCTCGATGCAACGAAATTTTAAAATTTTTAAAAGGATGAAACCACTGATCCAAGAACATCTCTTGAATCGTTTCATATAACCACATCAAATATAGAGGAATACCTCTTGGAGCGTGGTTGCGACCTAGGCTCTAAAGGAAGATATCTCATGTGTCAAGTCCGGTTCATTGGAGGAGACGCTTGCGAGCGCGGGGATGAGTCGCATGCTTCTCGCAATCCGATTTGATGTCCCAAGCAATGAATCTCCTGATCTCTTCTCACGAGATCGAATGCCTTCTTCATAAGCACCACGCACCAATGAAGATGGAGAACCAATAGTCGTTGAAGCAGAGCACAATGGCAAGCGACAACGAAGACGATCTTCTCTATGAGAGTGGACAGCCACTCAAGATGACAGAGAGAGAGAGAGTATGCGTGAGAATAAGAAAGAGAAGGAGAGACTTCATGTGACTTCATGTTTCACTTGAAGAGCAAGGATTACCTCTTCTTATATAGGATTTTTGGAGTCCATGGATCCCCATCCATGGACAACACATAATTAACATATGACATTGATTTGTGTTTCTTTAAATGGTGAAGATGTTGCAGTAAAAAACATAACAACAAATGATCTAATTTAAATTAATTTTCATTGATAAATCGACAAAATTAATATCAAATTAAATCATACCTTATTAGAGAAGAGATATTGAAGAGACTAAACCAATCCCCTGAGAAATGGGGACGGTTACTCTTCTCCTCATGGAGAGTTGTAGCCATCCACTTCTCTTGGATGGTCTTGGTAAATATCTTATAATTATCATGAGATCTCATTATCTCATGATATATCATGATCTCTTGTCGATAATATTTCACCAAAAATAATTCCAAATTATCTTGTAGAAAATATCAACCATGCCATTGAAATTATGTGAATCTCATTCACAATCCAAAACAAAATGTGATCATATTTTCAATTAATCTTTTTAATGTCTTTCCAATCCACACTAACAATTAATCAACAAATATAAATTACAAAAGTCTCTCTCTGATATATTATAAATCCCATTTACAATATACTTTGATAATTGGATAGCACTATCCACATTATCTATGTCCACAATAATTAAATACCATTTAATTATATTGGATAATCATTCTCATGAATTCATAAATTATGACTGAAATTTACATTATTCATGATAATTAAATCAAATTTAATTATCTATTTCTCATTGCTTAGGCATAATTAAACTTTGGAATTATTCTTAACTCTTTCAAGAATAATGCATTTTCTCCGCAGATGCTTGGAGATAAGGACATGGCGATTGTATTATACCACGTATAGTGACTTGGATATTGAGATCACATCTCAAATCCAGATCCCATGAACCTCTCAGAGATGCTTGATTTAATCAAGGTCGTAAATCTAATCTTCTCATTGCATCTGAAACTCATTTAGATCAATGTCCAACATTTGGACCATGATCACATTACTTCTCAACTGAGAGGAGTCACTGAAATCTAGACCTATTTCATCAATCCCTCGAAATGGAAGCGTCATGGTTATACAATCGTTTAAGATCACATCACCCTCAAGTATTCCTAATACCTGTACATCCTGCATATTGGAAGACCTATGATCAACCCGAAGATATAGATCAATTTTACACTGTCATCTTCATGGTTTATTGAATCATCCATGAAGATATTCATCCTAACACCTACATCCTGCAAATTGTATATTCGTCTTCATGGTTTATTGAATCATCCATGTAGATATAGATCACGTCACCCTTAGGTATTCCTAATACCTGTACATCATGCATACAGGAAGACATATTCCTCAATTCCTCAATCTAACTCATTAGATATTCATCCTAACATCAGCCTCTATAATTCTATTATTGAATCAATAAATATATGATTATTAAGATGGCCACGGTAAATAACTTAATTGTATAGAGGGACGTTATAGTGCATTCATTCATTTAATCTCAGGAAGGGAGTGAAACAATCAATAACTTTTATTGATAAAACATATATTACAATAACAATTATTGTAAGAATGGTTCGCTTCGGGCTCACGTAGCTAACACTATGTACGTGGGAGCTCTAACGGTCCTGATGATCCTCTACAAAGTGATCTGATGGCTCGGAAAAGGTCGGGGTCATGCTTGTCAGATATGCTACGTCAAACCTGATCTAACGGTTTGCAGCAGCTTCTTGCCAGGCGGCTCAAATGATAGGAAGGATCTGATCAGATTGTTGGTAGATAGGCATGGATGAATGACCCTAATAAAAACTGGGCACGGAGGAAGATCGAACCTCTCTAGAAGGTGTTGGATGAACATGACCCATGAGAGCTTTGATCAAGAAGTTCTGGCATTACCAAGACCTGATTGACTCGCGACAAGGTGCAACACCTTTGTGAGGGGCCTTCGCGTCTAATGGAAGACTCAGAGGCGAGGGTGTATAGTTGGATCGACGTGACGGTGCTCCCTCACCTGGAGCTACTATGCTTGAGCGACTAGGACTCCAGATGACACTCCATGCACGCACGGACATCTACAAAGTTAGCAGGACTCGGGGGCATTTTTCCGTTCCTCTTATTTCTTTGGAAAGATAAGGAAGCAATAAGGAATCGATGTTTGGGTCTCTAGAGGAGGCGAGAGGAGGAGACTTAACTAATCATGCTACAATGAGTCGGATCTAGGGGGTAGATTGCATAGGAAGGTGCATGTTAAGTAGAGGGGTAGATCCGTGCGGATGAGGGAGGTTAACGGGCTCCAGACCGAGTGGTTGGAGCTAATGAACGGCGACTACGATGAAATGGAAAAGTGGATAAAACTGGAAAGTGCAGGGATTATGGACGACACCTGAAGATTCAGATGAACTCAAAAACTCCAGGTAATCATGCAACGAGGGTTGTGGCCTCAACTAAGCTGTGAGTGGCCAAGGAAGCTAAACGTGGCGGCGCTCTGGTCACGTAGCTTAAGCTTCAACGCAACACCAATCTGTGCTCCAAAGGTGTCTCCTAGCAGGTTCACTCAGTTGGAGGTAGATAGGGGGGAAGAAGTGTGGCGAGGTATGAGCTGAGAGGTGCGGGAGATAGAAGAGTGTATTTATAGGATGCTCGAGGGTCCAAGAATATTGGAGTGTGGAGCGGAACGCTAGAGTGATTCGACTGCGCCTAGGGATCTATGAGGATCGTGGATATTAGGGCTTTAACTGGGCATAGGAATCGAGGCAATCTGAGGTCGGAGTCAGGTGCAAGAAATTGGAGAAGGAGCTCCGGTGAGAGGAATGGTAACCCGACCCGGCTAGGAGGTGACATTGACCGGGGTCAACAATCCTAGGTGGACCAATGAGAAATCAGAATTTACAAAAATACAAAAAATGAATTTAAATTAGTAAATGATTTTAAATTAAAAAGTATATAAAATAATAAATGTTTTATTATTTTACAAACAAATTTTTTTGGGATTTTTAATTATTTTTATAAAAATAAAATAATCTACGTACAATATAATGTATTATATACATGTATAATATACCTATGTATTATGTACAAATATTTTTATTTTATTATTTTTCCAAAATTCTTTTTATATTTATTTCTTCATTTACATAATAATTTAAGGATTGTGAAATGATTTTTATAAATTGGTTAAGGTTATAGAATAAATAGGGATTACATTATATACAAGTTTCTTTGGTACAAGGCTTTATTTATTTATTTATATTTTATTTTTCTGATTTTGATCTATTTTTATTTTATTATTAGAACTATTTACAAATGTGTAAAAATATAAAAATAAATGAATAAATAATTTGTATAGATACAAGTGATATGTATATTACATAGTGTACCCTTATCTCTCTCTACTTGTTCTTCTTGCGATTAGGTCAAGGTTTGACCTTCTCTTGGGGTTTGGGTCACTCTGTATTTATTCTAAATAAATCATTCTTTTTCTTTTCTCTTTACACTTTAATTTTTGCAAAATAAATGCTAAATGTGAGATATTAACAATTACATGCAAAATCCTAAGTTATTGTATTTAGATGTATTTATAGGTGGTTTTGCTAAAAGAAAAGGATAAAATAAAAGAATAAAGAATGAGAATCGTAGATTCATCATTTACGAATTGTGCTTTGTAGGTTTCTTCCTTCTCATTAAATTACCTCTTTCTCTTAAAGATCCACTTGCACCTAATGAGTCTGACCTATAGGTGGATACTCAAATTCCATATACAACAATTGTATATGAAGTCTAGTTTAGACTTTATTGCTTACATCCTTCTTTCCATATCATGATTTGTAGAAGCTTCATCAAACACATGGAATCCAAACCCTCTAGATGGTCTTACCACCCTCAAACTGATTTGAAGAGGTATAGTGTTTCATCTTCAATTATCCTTTTTTCTTTAAAGTTTTAGGAGGCTCATTATGTTCTTAAGATATAATGAGTCCTTTCACTTCATTCTTATTTTGATTCTCAAGAAAGTCATCCTCTTAGAATCATATTCTTATGGATGACTTCTTTTGAGAATCTTAAGGTCATAAAGTTGGTATCCAATACCATCCTTTATTTTCCTAATGAAGCATTACTCTTAGGTTCTAGATTCCAACTTACTTGCATCCATGTTATGGTCATGGACCAAGAAATCCTAAATTCTCAAGTGTCCAACACTAGGCTTGGTTCCAAACCATAACTTATGAGATTTTTGGGTTTATATTTGCATGGAATTTTATATATTGCAGTCTCTACTGCATATACCCAGAAACAAATATGTAGTTGTACTAAGATTCATCATTGATCAAAACATGTCACACATGATCCAATTGCATCTCCTTACAACTATATTTAGTAGATGTGTATAAGCAGGAGTGATATAGAAACAACATTCCTCTCTTTATAAGGTATTGTTTTGAATTTATCTGATAGATATGGGCTACCTTAGTCAGATCAAATTCTATTTATCTTCCTTCTAACATTGGTTCTCAACCAAATTGTGAAATATTTGAACATCTCAAAGGTTTCTAATGTGAAAGTAAGAAATCTCATACCACAAATAATCATCAATGGATATCTCATATCATTATTGTTCATTATGGTATAGTTGGCGACATACATCAATATGTATGAGATCTTAAATACCTTTTCATCTGACACCATTCTTAGAGAAGGGTGCATTAGACATTTTACTTTTAATATACTATTCACAAGTATGTAAGATTTGAACTTTCAGACAATCTAAAGTTCAATCTCTTACTCCTTTTGATCCTTTAACATTTAATTTCTAGTGTTAGAAATGTTAATAAATTATACATTAATATTCTAATTTAGTAGAGTTCACTCGATATGTGATTACTATCTGAAATATATCCATCAGAACTCTTTATGATAGGCTTATTACAGATTGTTTGTTTATTTCCAAAAAATAGAAATAAATAATGAATGTATTCTAATATCCATGTCATAGAGACATCCTTTAAGACTAAGGGTTCTCCCACTAAAAATATGTAGTTTATCTCTCCAATAAAGATTGTTGCAACAATTGTAACAACTCCCATGTAAATGATTAATAAACCTTAAGATCAATATTTATAATATTCTAAAGACATATGTAACCAATCGCAAGTATTATTAAAAATGAGATATAATTATCAGACTTTTAGTCTTATCTAATAAGTAAGTCGATTTCAATGATGATATGCAAATGTAGAATCTGCCAATGTATTATCTGATTTCTTCTCAAAGGATTCTGGATAATCTTGATCGCCATACTATCAGTATATAAGCTTATTGCGGTATTGGGATTCATCTAACTCTTTGGATAACATATGTATGGAAGTCATAGAAGTATAGTAAACTCTCTCACTTTCCTTCTTACTTTTGTTTGACCATGGTTCCATTGCGCTTCCTTAATATGTGAAAAGCGTTTTCTTAAGATAAAGCATATATTAAATTGAACATGTCCCCAATGGACTTCTATATAAGAGTATTTCAACATTTATACATGTTTCATCCTATTCATACAATATGAATAGTATGAAGCTTCATGAAAGACTTGAGTATAGATATCAGAATGACGACACTCGTCATATATACATCCATCTTAAATATTATAGACTTTGGTTCAAGTAGGTTCTCAAACATTTTGAGTACATCATCTCATATGGTGCTACTATATTACATAATGCAATGAACCATGTCATTCATGATTAAGCATTGAGAGTACATATGTTTGCCAAAATATCTTCAATAGTTTAATAGTGATTTTGACAATTGCGATCATCATCGACATGTTATTTCCAAAGCATACTCGACGAGAGATCAAAAATTTATCGCCATACAAACCACATGTTGTTGTATTATTGTATATTTAATTTTCGTTCTTCATTATGATGAGAAAACTTGTACATTGCAATCACATACATTATGTGTCCAACTTCAAGTACTGCATCTTGATCATGGATCCAATCCAAGATAATATACGGGTTATGATTGATAATAGTTTTGAGTATATTCAATGAAGGTTATATGAAATAAGATAATTTGCATAAATATATTTAGGGTTGCATGTGGCTGCCCCAACATGGCTGCCCCGTCCCCTTTTTTACCAAATTTTTTATTTTTTTGAAAAATAACGCCATGTATATTCATCCCTATATCCCTCCTTTATGCCATTTGAATTTCGTCTAAAACAGAGACTCCTACGACCTCCATCCAGATAGTATCGATTTAAAAAATCCTGCAACCGTTAAAAAAATGACTGTCTAGATGGAGGTCGTAGGAGCCTCTGTTTTTGATGAAATTCGAATGGCATATAGGAGGGATATAGGGATGAATATACATGGTGATATTTTTCCATAAAAATAAAAAACTTTTGTGAAGAATGGGGTGGGAGCAACCATGTTGGCTGCTCCAGGGGTTTGCCCCATTTTTTTCATATATTTAACTTTGATTAAGTATTTCATATCAAAGTAGTCTTGCCTTTTAAATTATGAAAGTCCATTCCCATATTCACTTTCAAATCAAGTTATATACTTATTGTTATATATCTAGCAAGAACTGGGATCTCATTTTTACCTTTGTGACATCTCAATAACACGATAACTTGCAACTCGAATAAAAATAAGCAGGAACTCATTTTGCATTACAAGTCCAACTTGCATTTCCGAATTCAGTCTTAAATGTTGGACAAGTGAGCGCACGATGAGCCATTATGCAATAATTGTTATTGCAAATATCATTCCATGAAATGAAATGACGAATAATTATTTTGCATATAGATCCCTTAGTTAGGTTTTTGTACCATGGCCATCTTAATAATCATACAACTATTAATTAAATTGTTGAATCATAGAGGTTGTTGCTTCGATGAATATCTAAAGAGTTAGATCGAGGACTCATCAAGAACCATCAAATGATTATTAAGAAAGGATCTCCAACCTGAGTAGGTGATGTGAATCCTTTCTCTAAAGGTTGATATCTAGCCGACCTCTTGATGCAGGTCCTCCGCATATGAATAGATATTAAGAGGTGATAGATAAGTTAGGTCAAAAAGTTGACGTAACGAGATTGAGATAACCAAAGATCTATGTCGTATGCTATCGTGGCACACATCTTCTGACCGGAGATAGATGTGTTACTACATGTCGGAGTATGTACATTTGGTAGATTAATAGGTTGATGACCTAATCAATCACTATACATCGGTGCACTGGTGTGCATACAAGGGCATATGATTAATATAATCTCTCAAAGGGATCATATAGGTTCATTCACTGAACCCTAAGACATGAACCCACTCATGAGATATTGGGAAGAATCAAATTCCATGCACAGTCGTTTCACTTTGTAAACTTGACTAAATTTGTACATTTGATATATGCTTTTGGAAATATATGATTAACACCTAGGTATGATATAATCCATACAACTCCCAATGATCGAATGAGAAACTTAAAAATAAAACCATGAAGGATGCAGTCTAAATAGAACTAAAACTTCAAATTTGTTCTTGGTCTTCCACTATGCACGATGTACGTGTATTAGGAATACCCGAGGGTCATGTGATCATAAACGATTGTATAATCATGACGCTTCCATTCCTTGGGAATGATGAAACAGGTCTGGATTTTAGTGACTCCTCTCATTAGATAAGTGATCTAATCTTGGTCCAAATGATGGATATTGATCTGAATGTGACTCAGATGCAATGAGAAGATTAAATTTGTAGTCTTTATTTAATCAAGCATCTATGAGAGGTTTCCAGATATGGATTTGATATGTGATCTCAATATCCTAGTCACTATAGGTGGAACATTACAATCACACTGTCTTTATCTCCAAGTATCCACGGAGAAAGCACATTGTTCTTGAAAGGGTTCAAGGATAATTTCATTTTTGATATATGTATCCGAGCATTGAGAAATGGATAATTAAAGTTAATTTAATTATCATGAATGATATGAATTTGATTCAGATTATTTGGCCATATAAGGAGAGTTATCTAAGATAATTAAATGTGATTTAATTATCAAAGATGTTAATAATATGAATGTGATTCATATTATTTGGGACATGAGAATAGAGATCCAAGATGATCACATATAATTTAATTATCAAGGATATGATTAATATGGATACCATTATCCACAATAATCATAGATGTTATAAATATGATTTATGATATGATGGAGAGATTTAATAGTAAATACAATTTACAAATTATATGTTGTTGTGAATGAGATTCACAATAAACAATTTATTGTAAATCTAATTTATGTATTATGTTGGATATATGAATTCATATTTATCAATGGAATCATTGAAGTTTTCATAAATTTAATTTGGAATTATTTTTATGAAGATAAATACAATAATTGTTGTTGCAGATTAATTAATATATAGATTAAAAAGGTGGCTTTATCCCTTCTTGGTGGCCATCCACCCTATTTACAGTAAAAGGACTTGGTCTTCACACTATCTATGTATATTAATTGAATTTAAAATAAATTAATTACTATCTTGAAAAGGATATAGTTAGTTTATTTAAATTAATTGTTGTTGCTTTTTTAGAGAAACAAATCATGACCATTAATTATTATATTTTAATCTACACCATAGATTAAGAGAGCACATGGATTGAGATCCACAGACATCCAACTAGTATAAAAGGAAGGGTAGCCCTTGCCTTTGATGATACACATAATTCCAAGAGGAATTAGACTACCTCCATGTCTTTCTATGCATGCCAAGTTTCTCTCTCTCTCTCTCTCTCATTGTGGCCATCCAACATGGAGCCCTAGAGAGATTCGCCATCGATGTAACATCGTCATTATATTTCCATATTATTTGCTTGTGGATTGTTGATAAGATATTTCGCGGTTTAAGATGATGATTTTATCATGTCGTTGTTGTTCCACGAAGAATCAAGATCAAACAAATAAAATGCAACTACAAGCACAATGGAGATATATAAAATGCATATGGCAAGTAGAGGATCGATTCCACAAGGACCAAGTAAGTTTGCAATTTTAATTCCACTTTCAACATATAAAATGATAAGTGAAATAGATGAAGTGCAACTTGGAAAGGAAATATCTCAAAGATTTACAATCTAATCAATATTGAAAGTAAAGGATATGCATAAAATGCTTAGAATAAAAGATGGTTCAAGTATTTAGATGCAAATGACATATGAATAAACTAAAGATAGAGGAATAGAGTTTCTCATGCACGCATGGAGAGCCGCTGCACTAGCGATTGGTGCGAGAAATATTGGCACGTGGAGGAGAGTGTCGCGCGGAGGAGGATGGCACTGGTAGCTGGTCGCGGGGGCGTGCGGGAAGGAGATAACCGCGAGAAGGAAGAGAGTGCACGCACGGCTGTGCGGGCTGGAGGACAGTGCTGTTGTAGCTGGATGCACCTTGGACAGTGGCCGGAGATGCGCGACTGAGGGAGCACCGCGAGGAGGAGTAGAGTGGCCGGAGGTTTTTGACGCCATACTTGTACCTGCATAAAAACAAAGGAGAGAGAGAGTATGGGACAAGAGAGAGTGCGTGAGGGAGAGGGGTGTGGGTGAGTGAAGAGAATGTGCGTGAGAAGGGGTGTGCATGAGAGGAGGGAGTGCGTGAGTTGAAGAGTATGAGAATGGGGAGGTATTATTTTATAGGGAGACATCACATGCAAATAAAGACAAAATATCATCATGAAGAGTTAATATTTGCATGGGGAAGGATGAGGTGATGAGTCTTAAATACTTTTTGAGCCATGTGTTGTATGGGGAGTGGAGAGGGAATAAAGAATGTAAATTTTGCACAATGTTTCCACTCTATTTCTTACTAACAAATTTTGTAGAGCCAAATTGGTTTTAATGATAATGCAATTTGTTTGGAATGAGTAATTGATTTTGTTGATGAAAAGAGAACATTGGTCATCAGTTTAATTATGCATTTTTGGAGATGATGTTCTTGTTGTATTTGCAATATCGATAATATCTGAATTAGGTGATGTTGAGGTGTATGTATCAGTCATTAATGGGGGTCTTTTATATAATTTTTATACTCTTATACTAGTATAATGTGCACTCATCACACCCCCATGCTTAAATCTTGCTAGTCCCGAGCAATAAAAATACAAGTAATAATGCATGAAAAGGAGAATAGCCAAGATAGACCTGGTGAGGGTTTGCAGCAGACATACCCACAAAGTCTTGAGTTTTCAGATCCTAACCACACAAATACACAAACTTAAGTAGAGTTGACCCATGGATTAATGATTTGCTCGAATAGTTGACTTGACTTGGATTTTGTAGTTTCAATAGCCTCTCAGTTCCAACAAAATCAGACATGGTTTCAAAAGGTCGATCAGGTCAGCGCATCCCTAAGAAACAAGTATTCTCTTTGACTTTGAATGGATATAAACAGTGTTAGTGATGTTTTAGCTTTCGTGAGTCAAGAGAACGAGCTAACAACACAATCTATCAAGGTACCAAATGATTCCCTAGTCATATAGCCTCAGTCCTCACCTGGATTCAGGCATATTCTCCTTTCACCCAAATATGTCAGCATAGAAAAAATAGGCCATAGTTATTGGAGAATGGGACTTGATTTTGGGGGTTTTCCGTAGACCGCTTTGGTCCGTTGCTCTCATTCTTTTCTTTTTGCAGAGTATAACCCTGGGCCTCTTTGGGCCTCTTTTAAAAATTTAGGTAGCATCATTGGGCTGCTACCACAGCTTTTTGGTGGAGAAGGGTTATTTGGTAGTCTTCTTTCATTGCTTTTGCTTTTCATATCTTTGCATGATTGGTGGTTTTTGGCATTTGTATTGTAATATGCCTTTTTGTGATGTTTTTGTCTTGGGTTTTGGCATCAAAAGGTAGTATCGGCTTAATATTGACTTTGGAGGCACGATACTGGCTTATTTGCTGACATACTTAGACTAGAGAGATCATGTTGCTCCTGAGTCAAGTTCCTTCATTAGCTATAGATAAGGTTCAGGCATTGGCACAACCAAGAGGACAACTCCTCACCTCAACTAGTATGTAATTGTATCTCGTAAAATAAACTCAATCAAGCTAAGTGCAGGGTGCAGTTGCTTAATATCCACTGAAGAGTTTAAGAGTGCTACTAGTTGCTCAGGTGATCTAGTTAGATACAGAAGTTCATTCACCGGTTGAGCTAGCGGAACTGAGAGAATAAAGTCCATATTGACCTGAAGAAAGCTTAAAAACTCATGCCTAGTGAAATTCTAATAAAGTTAAGTGGATTAGGGTCAACTCAACCTCAGTCTATGATTTATGCAGTGAAGATCTGATTTCTCAAAATAGGATAAAACTAGAAAGGATGTATTTTTGGTGGTTTTCTTGCTTTTGAAAATATTTTTAGGGGAACTTTTGCAAAAGAGTTTTTTTGAAAGAGTACGCAATTTTGAAATACTATGCAGACACCCCCCATACTTAACAGAAACCATGTCCTCATGGTGAAAACAAGGTATAAAAGGAGGATCAGAAGGGGTGAGTGATTGTGAAAAGTTTTTTATGAAGTGTGGAGGTGGACCCCCATACTTATCTAATGCAATGCAGGAAGGAGAAGGATACAAAGAAGGGAAAAGATAGCTATGGGTGTGGACCCACAAAATGTTGTTGGTTTAACGTCCCAACTCGACGATTCAGCTTATCAAGAGTATCCAGTGTTGCGTGTGAGTGCAGAAGCTGTATTCAGAAAACCCAAATGAAACTCTTGATATGATACGGCTATCCTGTCCCAGATGTGAGAGTGTGTTTGATGAATTTGATAAATGTGTGCTCTCATTAATATGGTGAAGACATTAATTGGTTGATGAATCGAAATGAAAGATGAATCAGTTTGATCTTGGATTGGATGTGATGGGAGGGAAATGGGTGGACTGGTGAGGGCTCATGGACCAAATATGGTGTACTGAAGTTGATCTCTACATGATCAAGAATTGATTCCTCCATGAGGTCCTCTGTATATTGTGATAAATCATTTCCCTCAAATAATCATCATGGCTATCCTTGGTGGCATCTATTGTGAATTTCATTTCAGTTCTCTTCTTGAGCCACAAAGATGATTCTTTCCAAGACATACGATTAGGAGATTCAGAGGCCAGGAGCGGGGGAATATTGGCTAATGGATGATTTTCTTCGATTATTTTGAGTAGTTCCTTGGTATAATCCTAAAAAGGATCAGAGAATAGAAAATCACTCTGATCAGACTCGGTGGTAGAAGATGTATTCATATAATCATCGACTGAATTGATTTGATCTTCTTTCCTTGTGGTGGGGTTAATGTAATTGGAACTTTCATCTTTGAATGAGTCATCACAAAAAATCTTCAGCATATCATCATGTGTTGGATGGAAGGGGGTTTTGGTGCATGAAGACGTCAACTCATTATCTGATATGTCCTCAGATTTCAGCTCTAAATCTGTACTTTCCATAATTGAAAAATCACATCGGTAAACAACATCAAATGGTATATCTCCTTCTGTTTCTTCTTCCCATTCAACATAAATGTCGTCCTCAATTTCAACTTTTGTTTCAGACCAATCGATATCATTAATACACCGAGGTTCGTAATTTTCAAAATTGTCTGAGGAAGGATCAATGCTATCATCAAAACATGTCTTCATCTTTGGCATACTCAGGACTGAAGTTAATTTTAGATCAGTATTTAGTGTTTCCCAGCTTCATCTAATTCAAAAATTTCCCGATCAGTGAGAGGACATGGTGAGGCTTCAAGTGCAGAATCTAGATGAGACATGTCCTTATGAGTGAGTTGTGAGGTGTTCAGACTAACCTCCAGAGGGTCTTTGTTGAGATGGATGGGGGAAAGTCATCAAGAATAACACAGTTCTCTATCCATCCATTGTCCTCAATTTCAGAGTCACCAGAAGTAGGGGTGACATGATCCACAAGAATATTTTCATCATTGATTTTCAATTCTACTTTCTCATCTTCATAGTCAAAATGTGCCTTGGCAGTGGCCAAGAACGGTCGTTCAAGTATGTTAGGTCTCTCACTTGATGTATTGGCTTGATTGGACTTTTGTTGTGTTGCAGCCAATTGCTGAATGGCCTGGGTCAAAGCATCAAAATCCACAACTAAGGTTGGTTGTGTCAATAAGGGCTCAATCAACTGTTTGGGATGGCTGTGATTTTGGACCCAATGGATTGTGTCCTCTGCTGCAGAGAAATAACGTGTGCTGATGGGTGGTGGTCGGATGAGAGGAGCTATGGTATGCCGGATTGTCGCATTCTCTTCTTTCAAAAGTTGTAGCTGTTGAAAGATGAGGTCCATGGTGTTCGGTTTCTCTGCTCCCATGTCTCCTAGGTTAGGTGGTTGGTGCGATTTTCAGATTTCTCAGTCGAAGGAGACGGGTAGGGTCGTAATTTAAAGATTGTTGCAATGGATTTTTCAGAGACCTACAACCTAACATACACAACACAATACACCAGACAATTTGTTGATTCACCAACTCACACAAAAATTGCCGCAGAAGCGGTTATCTTTTCGATTTTAATTTAGTGATTCAACAAAAGTTTTCAGAGAAATTAGAGTCCTTAAGGATGAGGTGGGTGTGGAAGATTGTGAGAAATTGATGTCCTAATCCGGCTGGGGGATCCAGGGTTGGTACTCAGATCGTTAGATCTGCTTTTCCCACAAGAACATGTGCCCAACGCGTCGAGGAGTTACGATTTCTCTCTGCAATCCCACTTAGCACCAGGGATTTTTGTCACTATCCAAGGGTTCTATGTGCTCGTGATTTTTGTGTCATACATATGCATCAAATCAAGCAATCAGAATTTTCATGCTTTCTGCTCGGGCCACTGCGGTGGCCTTTCAAGTTTATCTTCTTAAATGATCAGTACACGGTTTGGTGGTCTTTGAATTAGGTTACCAGAGGGAGAAGACCACGGAGATGATGCAATCAAGAACTCTTTTTTAATCTTTTTTTGGTTTAATTCAATGCGCAAACAAATGCAAGAGATGTACAAACCTAAGATGCCTAAGAGAAAGAAAAGCTCACAGTGCATGTACTTCTGGCGCTGATCTGTAATATTTTGTCCTGTTGAAGGCAAGCTTTTTCGAGAAGGAGGGGGGATTTTGTTTACTTAGAACAAGTTACAAGTTTGCAAAAAATTGCATGGATTCTTCATATTTTTTCTTTTTTCGGGGTTCAAGTACCTGAAATAAAAAAATGCACGGATTAGAATATTGAAAGCAAGTAAAGACAAAGAAGAAAAATTACAAACGTTGCTTAGTCCCCACCAACGGCGCCAAAATGTTGATAAGATATTTCACGGTTTAAGATGATGATTTTATCATGTCGTTGTTGTTCCACGAAGAATCAAGATCAAAGAAATAAAATGCAACTACAAGCACAATGGAGATATATAAAATGCATATGGCAAGTAGAGGATCGATTCCACAGGGACCAAGTAAGTTTGCAATTTTAATTTGACTTTCAACATATAGAATGATAAGTGAAATAGATGAAGTGCAACTTGGAAAGGAAATACTTCAAAGATTTACAATCTAATAAAAATTGAAAGTAAAGGATATGCATGAAATGCTTAGAATAAAAGATGGTTCAAGTATTTAGATGCAAATGACATATGAATAAACTAAAGATAGAGGAATAGAGTTTCTCATGCACGCATGGAGAGTCGCTGCACTAGCGGTTGGTGCGAGAAATATTGGCGCGCGGAGGAGAGTGCCGAGCGGAGGAGGATGGCACCGGTAGCTGGTCGTGGGGGCGTGCGGGAAGGAGATAACCGCGAGAAGGAAGAGAGTGCACGCACGGCTGTGCGGGCTGGAGGACAGTGCTGCTGTAGCTGGATGCACCTTGGACAGTGGCCGGAGATGCGCGGCTGTGGGAGCACCGCGAGGAGGAGGAGAGTGGCCTGAGGTTGTTGATGCTATAATTGTACCTGCATAAAAACAAACGAGAGAGAGAAAGAGTATGGGACGAGAGAGAGTGCGTGAGGGAGAGAGGGTGTGCGTGAGTGAAGAGAATGTGCGTGAGAAGGGGTGTGCGTGAGAGGAGGGAGTGCGTGAGTTGAAGAGTATGAGAATGGGGAGGTATTATTTTATAGGGAGACATCCCATGCAAATAAAGACAAAATATCATCATGAAGAGTTAATATTTGCATGGGGAAGGATGAGGTGATGAGTCTTAGATACTTTTGAGCCATGTGTTGTATGGGGAGTGGAGAGAGAATAAAGAATGTAAATTTTGCACAATGTTTCCTCTCTATTTCTTACTAACAAATTGTGTAGAGCCAAATTGGTTTTAATGATCATGCAATTTGTTTGGAATGAGTAATTGATTTTGTTGATGATAAGAGAATTTTGGTCATTAGTTTAATTATGCATTTTTCGAGATGATGTTCTTGTTGTATTTGCAATATCGATAATATCTGAATTAGGTAATGTTGAGGTGTATGTATCAGTCATTAATGGGGTTCTTTTATATAATTTGTATACTCTTATACTAGTATAATGTGCACTCATCATGGATCTCCATTTCCCTCAGTGTGCTTCACTTGTGAAGAATACGTCATATCTCATGTAACAAGATTAGGAGATTCTCTGCTTGGATCATCAACATGGATTGTGAGGAGCACATGTCTCATCGACACGCTTGCAAATGTTTCATCCATTGGATCAAAATTGAGATAGGAGGTCTATTTCTTTAGAGACTCGATGAAATCCATGCTTCAAGTGGTAAACCTAATACTTTTTTGTAGTTTATATGAAATGTTAGGAGAAGTGTTCTCGATTCATGTGATTTTATTATTTGAAATTTTTTTAAATTCCAATGCCTCGAGCGACTAGTGCGACTTGTCACTTCCGATCGCATACGATACAATCCTCATGCTTCCATGGCGTGTTTAATTATTTCCGCATATCCTTCAAATGGTATCAGAGACATAGATCGAATGTTTTGGATACGATCCATAAACCTAAGAGGACTAGGGTATTTTTTGGTTGTGTGATATTTTATCACATTTTGTTAATGCATTCTTGTTTGTGTGATTTTTTCTCTCTGTTGATTAACATTGTATTATGTTCTCTATTAAGTAAGGAAACCGAGGGATTTGAGTTTGCGTGATTTAGAATCCGATTGTTCAAGTTATGATCATTTTAATGAACATGTATCTACTATTCTGCGGATAACAAATTTTGACGCAATTAAAGAGTTAATTACGTTTTTGAAAAGCTTAGAAATGCATGCAAATCACTTGGGTTCTATTATAATTCAAATTGTCAAATAAAAGGAATTTCGTTTGCTAGATTTGGATTTAAATTGATTGAGACATGCTAATCTTAGTTAGTGAGAGTGACTGCTAAAAAACCTTGTGATTGTCATTTAAGAATTTGATGAAATTAATTAATTTAGTTACCTGAAATAATTATAGATAAATATTAATAAATATTTGATGTTAATTATTTCCTTAAATGACATTTTTTCTTAAAAAAACTTATTAGATATGATCTAGATCACAATTGGTTACATAAACCTGCCATGAAACATAGTTGATTGAATAGTATTGAGGATTTGCTTAGCAAATCTCCTTATAATACCAATCAAATATGTTTTGATAAATACTATATGTTATAATTTCGGTTGAAAGACCGATTATCATCTCAAGTAGTAAGTGGTCAATTGACATTATCCTAACTTGAGGTGGATATGGTGTCTAGTTACGGAGCGTTGGGGTAGCAGGTTGCTCCGTGAGTGGTCTGTCCCACACCTGTCAGAACTGGCCATGACGGTGGGTAAGGAAGGGATAATGTTTGAAGGGATCGTGATGTATTTTTCATATTATTAAAATTCAAATAACATGTATTTGAGATAATACCATATTTCAAGTAACAATAAAGAATATTCATTGGATCATTAATTTAATATGATTAGATTAATTAGATTCTAATTAAAAATTAAAACACTCTATTATGACTAGATTTATTATTTCCCTTGGAAGAACTAATTATGTGAATATGATTCATAATAATTAGTTAGAATTTGAACATGATATAGAGGATCACATAAGTGACATCCATGGTCTCCCATCAAGGTGAAGGGTTTTGTTACCATGGATTGTATGTAGGAGATGCATGCCCGAAGTGACATCTCTTGCATACAATCACATCTGGATCGAGCTCCTTGCTTCTGGAAAGAGTAAGGTTGTATGCATAGTGACCCCAATATCAGGTGATATTGGATTATGCATAGAAAGTTATAATCCTATTGATAGTTGATTCAATTAAAAACAAGTCAACATCACCTAGGGGTGGTGGGCCCAGGTGTTAAAGACTGAATTGGGAATGCAAGTTGGACTTGCAAGGAGGAATGTGTTCCTGTTTCTTTTTATTTGTGTTGCAAGTTCTCGTATTATTGGAGTGTAACAAAGACAAGGAGGAGATCCTAGATCTTGCTTAAGATATAATGGTAAGTATATCTCTTACATTGAAGTGATTAAGGTAATGAACTTTCAGTGTTGACAAGGCAGGAAAACTTTGATATAAAAATTCCTAAATCAAAGTAATATATATTTATGCAAATTTCTTATTTCAAATAATCCCTATTAAACCCACTCAATACTATACTCAATAATGACCAGTAAAATCATGGATTGGATCCATGATCAAGATATTGTACTTGTAGTTGGACACATAATGTATGTGGTTTAGATGTGCAAGTTTCCTCGTAATAATGAGGAATGACAATTAAATAGATAATAGGACAACGACATGTGGTTTGTATGTCTCCATAGTCTTGATCTCTCATCGAGGGTGTTTTGGAAGTATCATGTTGACGATGATCGTAATTATCAAATAATCCTTATAAATCTAAGAAGATGTTCAGGCATACATATGTGCTCTTGACAGCTCATCATGGATGACATGTTTCTCTGCATTATGCAGAATGGTGGCTCGATAAGAGATGATGTACTCAAAATGTTTGAGTACCTGCCCGAATTAAAAGTCTTTAGGAGTTAAAATGGATGTAGATACGATGATTATCGTCATTCTACTATATATACTCTAGTCATTCATGAAGCTTCAGAATATTCATATTGTATAAATTAAATGAAGCATGTATAAATGTTAAAATACTCTTATATTGATCTTTTGAATTCAACATAAGAGATCCTTTGTCTTAAGCAATGGTTGTTTATAAATGAGGGAGCGCAGTGGAAGCATCGGTTGGACCCAAGTAAGAAGGAAAGTCAATGAGTTGACTAGAGTTCTGTGTCTTCCAAAGAGTTGGATGTATGCCAAGTTGATGTATTAATAGTACGGCTGTCAAGTCTATCTAGGATCCTTAGAGAAGGATTTAGATAGGTTATGGGAGTAATCGATATCTACATATAATCATTGAAATTGACTTTCTTATTAGATAAGATCAAAGTCTACTAATTATATCTCACTCATAATGACATTGGTAATTCGTTGCATATGTTTTATAAGACTAGAAATTTGATCTTACGGATTAATAGTAATCCACATGGATATAGATGCAATTATTGCAACGATTTCTATTAGATAGATAGACTTCATAATTTAAGTGGGAGAGCCCTTATCTTAGACAATGTCTCCATGACATGGATATTAGAATACATTCATTGTTTATTTTTAAATGTTGGAAACAAATATGAATTCTGGAATAGACATACCATAAAGGTTTATTTTTAAATGTTGGAAATAAATATGAATTTTGGAATAGACATACCATAAAGAGTTATGATAGATATATTTCAGATAGTAAATGACATGCGAAGGACTCAACTAAATTAGAAAATTAATGAATGGTTCGTTATATTTCTAATAATGAAAATTTAAACCTTAGACGATCAATAGGAGGATGAAGACCATTTGACAATGATCTAGCATCAAGCTTTAGATATGTCTATTTATGAGATCAATAGACTTGTAAGAGATGAAGCTTTATAATGGTTGAAATTTCAAATCTTACATACCTGTGAATATTGTATTCAAAGTAGAAAATGTCTAATGCACCCTTCTCTGGGAATGGTGTTAAATGCTAAGGTATTCAAGATCTGATACATATCGATGTATGTGGATCATCTATATCAAAATAAACATTAATGATATGTGATGTGTTATCAATCGATATTTTTTCTGTGATATGAGATTTATTCCCTTCACCTTAGAAACCTTTGAAATGTTCAAAGATTTCACAATTTTTTTTAGCATCAAAGTTTTAAGGAATATGAAATGAATTTGATCTAACCTAGGTAGCTTGTATGTATTAGATAAATTCAAGGAATACCTTATGGAGAAAGGAATGTCATTCGTACCTCACTCCTCCTAATGCACCTAAATTCAATAGAGTTATAGGGAGATATAATTATATTATGTGTGGCATTATTTAATCAATGATGACTCTTAACACAATTACCTCTTAGTTTCCAGTTATATATGTAGTAGAGACTACAATATATATCCATAATAAGATTCCATTAAATCTAAACCTGAAAACCCTCATAAGCTATGGTTTGGAACCTATATTAGTGTTGGATACTTGAGTATTTAGGGTTGCTTGGTCCATAACTTTGTCATGGATGCAAGTAAGCTGGAATCTAGCACTAGAGAGTGTTACTTCATTAGGAAAATAAAGGATGGTATTGGATATTTACTTTATGACATTGGGAATCTTAAAAGATTTCATATCTGAGAATGTGATTCTTAGAGGATGACTTTTTTTAGAATCAAGACGAAAATGAAGTGAAGGAACTCATTTAATCTTGAGAAAATGATGAGGCTCCTAAAAATCAGGAAGTAAAAAGGACAACTAAAGATGAAACACTCATACCTATTCAAATGAGTTTGATGATGGATTCCATGTGTCAAAGAAATCTGGAAATGATCGAACTTCATGTGATGAAGCTTCTAAAGATCATGACAAGGAAAGATGGATGTTAGCAATAAGGTCTAAAGACCATCGAGGATCCACCTATAAGGTTAAAACCTGTTAGATGTGAGGGAATTTGATGAGTAGGTAGGGACCTTCAAAGCATGGCTCGTATCCTAAAGATACACATAAAGAGAAGACATTACTTGCGATGAGACTTATTCTTCAGTGATCATGCTTAAGCCCATCAGAATATTACTAACTATAGTTAAACAACATGACTATGACATTCAAAATGGAAGTAAAAATTTCTTTCTCTATGAATACTTCTCTGTGGATGTTCACATGAAGTAGCCCTAGGGCTTCGTAGTTGAGGAAAGCAAGGTGTGCAAGCCAAGGAACTACATCTATGGACTCAAATAAGTTTCTTGTAGTTGGAACAATAGATTTGATGAAATTATAAAGGTTATGATTTCAAATAGAATCATCATGAACCGTCTGTAGCTTAGTGGGAGTGCTAATGTGTTCATCATGCTAAATGTAGATAATATCTTAATCATTTGGAATGATATAAGGATGATAATAAGTGTTTTATAGTCTAGCTATCCCATACCTTGAGATATGATCTCAAGGATACCTCTAAGATCTTAGTTCTAAAAGTGTTCAGAAGCAAAGAGGAGGGTATTGGGACCGTCACATTAGTGGTACACCTTGGACATTTCCATCTTCAGGAAAATTCCAAGAAAGTCTTCTTTTCCTCAAGATATGGTATTGACCTATCTGAAGGAATAACACCTCAAAGAGTTGACAAAGTGGATGCTAGACCTACTTGCCCTTGTGCATCAGTTATGAGAGGCCGAGTGTATGCTAGATGTATACAAAAGCCAGATGTCTGCCATACAATGGGAGTGGTAAACCGTTACCAATCCTAGTATGGGAATAATACTTGATTGCACTAATAACAAAAGATGACAAGACTTTATAAATAGTGATATCTCAGTCTTATCTTCAAATACTTAAGACTTTATAGATTGTGATCTAAAAGGGTCTTAACTATAGATACCTTAGGAGATAGAGATCTCTGGGAAAAGGATATTCTGATAAGGATAATAGAAAATACATGTTGGTTGTAATAATTATTGATCTGTAGTGTGAAGGATACTATAACTAACAAAATTGAGTATTGGTTGCTTAAGATGAAAGCATTGGATGCAAGCACTGTTACTAGGAGATATGCAAGTGCCATAAAAGAACTTTACGTAGTCTCTTGGGAATAGAGTGACTGATCAACTTACCTATCTATTTTTTTAAATAGCCTATGATTGTCACATGAGTGTGGGCTTAAAGATTAACTCTCTTTGGGCTAGTGGGAGATTGGTGGACATGTGAGCCCATAGCTCGCCATTATACAACAAATGTTATTAAAAATATCATTCCCTGATGTGAAATGAAGAATAATTAATTTGCGTAATAGGTCCCTTAGTATAATTAGTGTTATGTACCATGGACATGTTAATGATCATATAACCGTTGATTTAATTGTTGAATCATAGATGTTGCGGCTTGGATGAATATCTAAAGAGTTGGATTGAGGACTCATCAAGTACCATAAAATAATTATTAAGAGAGGATCTCCAGCATGAGAACGAGATGACAATCCTTTCTCTAAATTTTGATATCTAACCAACCTCTTGATATAGGTCCTCTACATAGGAATATAGATTCATAGATGTTAGATAAGTTAGGTCAAAGAGTTGACTTAACGAGAACGAGATATCCAAAGATCTAAGTTGTATGTTGTCACGTTATAGACACGCATCCTCTGACCGGATACAGATGTGTTACTATATGTTTAAATATGTACATCTGGCAGACCAATAGATTGTTGAACAGGTCTATACACCAGCGGTTGGCGTGCATACAGGGTCATATGAGTAATATGATCTCTTAAAAGGATCATACATGTTCATTTACTGAACCAAAAGACATGAACTCACTCATGAGATATTGGAAAAAATAAAATTTCGTGCATGATGGTCTCGCTTTAAAAGCTTGACTGAATTTGTAGGTTCGATATATGCTTTTGGAGAGTATATGATCAACACCTAGGTATGATATATGATTTTGGAAAGTATATGATCGATACGGACTCCCAATGATCGAATAAGAAACTTAATGATAAAAACTTGAAGAAGATAGTCTAAGTCGATCTAAAACTTTCATTTTGTTCTTGGTCTTCTAGTATTCATGATGTACGGATATTAGGAATACTTGAGGGTGATATGATAATAAATGATTGTATAACTATGACACTTCCATCCCTAGGGAGTGATGAAACGGATCTGGATTTTAGTGACTCCTCTCTGTAGAGAAGTGATCTAATCTTGGTCCAAATGCTGGACATTGATCTGAATATGCTTCATATGCAATGAGAAGTTTATATTTTCAGTCTTGATTTAACCAGACATCTATGAGAGGTCTGCAAGATCTAGATTTGATATGTGATATTCATTATCCTAGTCACTATACGTGGAACAATACAATCAAATTATCCTTATCTCCAAGTATCTTTGGAGAAAGCGCATTGTTCGTGAAAGTGTTCAAGGATAATTTCATTGTTGATATATGTATCTGAGCATTGAGAAATGGATAATTAAATGTGATTTAATTATCATGAATGATATAAATTTGATTCATTTTATTTCACCAAATAAGGAGAGTTATATAAGGTAATTAAATGTGATTTAATTATCAAAGATGTGAATAATGTGAATGTGATTCATGTTATTTGGGCATATGAGAATAGAGATCCAAGATGATTTAATATGATTTAATTATCAAGGATATGATTAATGTGTATATCATTATACACAATAATCATGGATATTATAAATATGATTCATAATATAATGGAGATATTTAATTGTAAATAGAATTTACAAATTATATGTTGATGTGAGTGGGATTCACAGTAAACAATTAATTGTAAATCTAATTTACATATTATGTTGGATATATGAGTATGATTCATATTTATCAATGGAATGATTGATGTTTTCTTAAATTTTATTTGGAATTATTTTTGTGAAGATAAATTCAATAATTATTATTGGATATTAACTAATATTTATATCAAAATGGATACTTTATCCCTTTTTGGTGGCCATCCACCTTGACATATTCAAGAGGGGGGATGACCACCCTATTTATAGTAAAGAGACTTGATCTTCACATTATCTATGTATATTATTTGAGTTTAAAATGAATTAAATATTATATTTAAAAGGATAAAGTTAATTTATTTAAACTAATTATTGTTTCATTTTTAGAGCAACAAATTATGGCACTGATTAATAAACTGTTAATCTATATTGTACATTAAGAGAGCACATGGATTGAGATCCATATGCATCCAACCAGTATAAATGGAAGTGTAGCCCTTTATTTTAATAACACGCATGATTCCATTAGTAATTAAACTCTCCATGTATCTCTCTATACATGCCAATTCTTTCTCTCTCTCATTGTGGTCGTCTACCATGGAGCCCTAAAGAGAGTCGCCATTGTTGTTGCGTCATCGTTATGCTGTCGGATTATTTGATTGTGGATCTTTGTCTCCATGGTGCGCCTCACTCGTGAAGAAGATATTAGATCTCATGTGATGAGATCGAGAGATTCACTGCTTGGATCATCGACATGGATTGCAAGGAGCACGTTTCTCATCGACATGCTCGCAAGCGTCTCCTCCATTGGATCAGACTTGAGACTGGACGCCCTTTACTTTAGAGACTTGGACACAAGCACGCTTCAAGAGGTAAATTTAATACTTATTTGGGGTTTAGATGAAACATTTTGAGAAGTATACTCGGTACATGTGGTTTCATCGTTTGAAAATTTTTTAAATTCTATTGCCTCCAGTGACTAGTCGCTCTCGATTGCTTACGATACGATCCTCATGCTTCTGTGATGTGTTTAATGATTTTCCCATATCCTTCATTTTACACCCGAGACCACCACCCCTAAGGTGATGTTGACCCATTGTTAATTGAATAAACTGTCAATAGGAATATAACTCTCTATGTGCAATCCAATATTACCCCAGTAATATGAGGAACCAATATTGGGGTCACTACATATTTGGCCTTGCTCTTTCAAGAAGCGGAGAGCTTGATCCATGTGTATTTGTATGTATGAGCTGTCATTTCGGACAAGCGTCTCCAACATACAATACATGGCGATGAAATTCTTCGCCTTGATGGGAGACCATGGATGCCATTTATATGATCCTCCATATCCCATTCAAATTTTAGTTAATCATTGTGAATAATATTAACATAATTAATTCTTCCAAGGGAATTATAACTATATTTAAAATAGTCTATTTATTTTAACTAGATATAATTAATTTTATAATATTAAATAAATTATCAATAAAATCAATCAACCAACAAATAATTAAGGTTTTGCTTGACATTACTATATAGCTTACACCCCCACATTTGCACAATTGTATTATTCCAAATTGTTGATTAAAGTATGTAGAGATTTCTCATGCTACCCATCCTTGAAACGGATCAAGCTAGGTCGAACAGATTATTCTTAACATGGAGTCCTTCCACTACAGAGCAAGATGCAAATTGAGTAACCCATTAGCATATCCACGATCAAGAGACCATCACCGAATCACTTCATGGCAACATAATTGCTAGAAACTACACTAAGAGGTTTTATTGATCACATGCACTTGGTTACTGGCATGATACATATATAGTAATCATTAGGACATATTTGGCATCTTAAAACACTTTTGAGATCCTAAATTTCTAGGAATATCGAGCAAACATGTTGTACATGTAAAAGTTGACCTACAACTATTATAGGTTAAATTAGGGTTTTTGTCATGAAATATTCATTCAATGGTGATTGATGCTTAATCAAATATTTCTAAAATAAATATTAAGCATTTATTAATCATTGTAAATACATACTTTCCTATAGTGAGATTGAACGATAAACATATTAAGAAAGTAACATTGATGATCCAATCATCATTCGACCCATCTCCACTAAATATGGAATATCTAAAGAAAACAGAGTCAGAATCGCATGAAATAAATATGAGTGGATTGTTTGTTTAGTTATCTACTTAAATAAATTGTTTAATTCATGTTTCATGGTGGGAAAGCAATATCCAAAAATTAATTTCAAATCCGTGCATACATGTAAAAACTATGTCACCACGAGAACCTTTCGAATTCTAATTTATGCATCTTTGGTGCCAACAATTGGCTACTGTTTTGGGGAAATATTTAGACATTACAAGTACATTTTATTATCTAAAAAATTGTCTAAATATTTCAGAAATAGTGTCTTTTCATTTTAGCGAAAAACAATTCGAAGATCAAATACAAAACAATGAGTCCATGTGAATCTGATATGCAAAATCTTATTAACCTAGGGTTTTGGACCACATCCAAGACCTTTGATTAAGGCTTTGATACAACTTGAACTATAGAGTTTAGGCCTTATCGCATCATGTAAGCGTGGAGAGCGCATTGAATATGACCTACGTCAACTTATCATACTAGATGCAAGGAGCAGCATAATTTAAAATTTTAATAAGATGAAACCACATGATCTGACAACGCTTCTTAAACTGTTTCATCAAGATCACAAATGAGTAATTAGGATTAACACTTAGAGCATTTTTGCGATCATGATGAATCGTTGCTCGGCTCAAATAATATGCTCTTATTGTAGCATGTGCTAATCGACAATTAACATAACCATGTCAAATATCTCTGCGAAGTGGACCCGTCTTTAATTTTTACATGGGAAAGTCCAGGATCAAACACAATGACACGAGCAATTATCTAGTTAAATTTATAAGCTACTTATTTAATTCAGAAATCTATAGGCATTCTCGATAAACAATATGCAAAGAAACACAAACTGTATGCATTTTTTAAAACATTTTTTATGCAGTTATTTTACATGACAAGCAACAATACAAAATGCTCACGAATACATACAACACACACTATGCTCCTGATTTAATTAAATAAATACTTGCAAGATAAATTAAATAATTAATTAATAAAAAAATCAGTGCTAAGAAGAGATCAAATCAACCTAAGTCCAAATTGATTTTAAGTGAAGAATAAGGTTGATAGATAAAAAAAGCTACTCCAAAATTTAACGCATTAAATATAGATCAAAATAATGATTTTATTGCACTAAATTGAAGCGCACAAACATTCCTCTCCAAGGACACCAAATTTATTAAAAATGGATAAATGGTTCACAAGTAATTAAATTAACAATGCAGGGGCATTAATTCATGAAAACATGATTTATTTTATTACAAAACGATCCAAATTGGACTAAATAGTAAATAAAGAAACATGCTTGGTTATTAATGCATTTTTTCCCAATGGTGGGACTTCTCTACAAAAATTAATTCTTCTTGGGCTTGTCTGCAATTTGATCACTATCACATGCTCCTTGCACGTGATCAGAAGGAGGCTTTGTGGAGTGGCTCAGTCCACACATCAGATGCTAGCGCTTTGGAGCAGGTTCGGACACCCCAATCCTCAGGCATAAAAAGTTACATCGGGATGAGGCTAGGAGCGAATGACATCTGTGGGATTGGATTGCAGTAGCCTGATCGAACGACTACTGCTTCTCCAGTTCCTCCCCTCCTCCCTAGGCAACACGATGGTGCTCCAGTAAAGCTCCAAATCATAGTCCTTGCTCCTCTGCAAATGCTAAAGGTCGCAAGATCTCCATAAAGACCTAGCAAAGTTGTTGGTGCTAAATCGAGAAAATGGAGAAGGCTATAATGATGGATCGATGAAGTGTCATCGGAGATAAAGTCTTAAAGTTCTATTGTGATGAACTTCTGACTATTGAAGCCCTATGAGTGTTAGTTGCAAACACAAACCCAAGATGAATATGCTTGGATGCTTATGAGGCAAAATAAGGGGCTTTTATAGGATAATGGAAGATAGATCTAAAGGGTTCTCAAACTTTGCGAGGTTGAGAAATGGGTCGAGATGAATAGATCATGGAGAACATGAGAGGAAGAACTTGAAGATATGTGTGAATCTATGGTCAAAGGTGTTGTTATTCTAATATCTAGATGCAGAATGGAGATAGAGGAATACTAGGAAGATATTAGAGAAACACGGAGGCAATGAAGATCAGAAGCTTTACCTGGAAATGACCTAAGGAAAAAGATGAAGTACATGGAAGAACTGGAAGATGAAACGGACCTAGATGAGGCTTCGAGCTTGAAGTCATCACGTGAGATCTCCTGCGAAGAGATCGAGCTCAAGCAGCATGTAAATGAAGGTGTGCAACAAGGTGATTATACTTAGGATATTGTCGACAAACACCTCCATCATCGCTCACTAAAGAATCTTCTCTCTGTCACAAAGAAGGCTAGGAGCTAGGGGTTTTACAGAGAGGGGCATATAACGGTTGCAATGGATGAAGGGTAGGGTTTTGATGGAGGAGATTTAACAGTTCTAGGTGGTTGACATGAAGGTTTTAACCACCTATAACCGATGAGGTGTTTGATTAAGGTCTGGATGAAGAGTTGGTGTGGAAGAGAATCAGTAGAGTTGAAGAATATAGAGGAAGTTAGTCGAGAAGTCTAAGGGAGGTTGTTGGGGAAATGACTTGAAGTTGGTGGGTCGCAAAGAAACGTGTCCCATGGATGTTGAACTGGAGGTTAATGAAGGGCTCTCAAACATCAGATATGATGATCCAACAACCTAGGAAGCAACATGAATTAAAGAAGAGGTGAGGGGCACATGGTACGCTGAGATGGCGTTGTGTGGCCCAATGATAATTATAAGAAATGATCAAGTACATAATAAATCAAAAATAATTAACTAGAAGCAAAATCAAAAAAAATGTTCAAACATGAAAGTGTTAGATCTTAATGAGATCTACAACTTTCATGGAGAATCAAATAGAAAATGAGTCATATAAACATAGTAAAAAATTTGCAAGTAATTTAAGGAATTAAATTACTTATTTTTTATTCCTTTTTTTTATTTTTTATATTTTTAATATATAAATTGGATTAAATTAATTATGCATAATAAATTTTATATGATTTTAATGAATAATAAACACATAAGATATAATACTATAGTAGGGTAAATAGTATACAATAATTAGAGGCATTTCTTCACAACACTTAATTATTATGATTAATTGTTATGGAATTCTGTTTGTTTTCTTAAGCTAAAGAGAAATATAGAGAAATAATGTGGATAAATCTAGGATTTATCACTCCCCAATACTTAAGCTAAACTTGTCCTTGAGCTAATAAATAAATAATCAATTAGAGAATGAGTGATTTTAATCAATGCCCTAACTACTACATGCGGAGAGAAAATGATTAAGAAACTAGATCACTTGTTTTAGAGATCCTAAGACTATGACATAAACTCGATCCTGATCAAAAGTAATTCAACTCCTCTAATAATAAAACTCTCTAGGTGTACATATATAGTAAGAAGTATTACATTAATGTGTTAACTGCATTCACAAGAGTAGAGTCAAGATGGTACCTAAAGTTCCAACACAAGAGATTCTCCTAAAGACCCAATCCTCAACACTAGGGATTAAATACAATCGTGCTCCAATACACTCTCTCTTTAGTTTGTTAGACTTCAAAGTGTGGATTTCATGCAAGATAAAGGATCTATAAGGATGGTGTCATTTCTTCTCTCCCTCTAATTGGAACAAGGTATCTCTCAAGTACCTTATTAACTCAACATAATTTATTTGTGTTTGTCAATCAGTGTATCTGTCAAAAGAAGTTGAGGCGTATGTTCTTATTTTCCCAAGAGTACGTCGAGATGTGTCTTTTTCAAGTATCTAATATACTTGATAAAAGAATAATATTTTGGTCCAAACGGAAACTTTAGGGTCGGGAGTGCTCGCCTTTGGTGTAATCTCATATGAATTTAACTTTGTAATGCTTTGATCTATTATTTTCATCATTATATATATATATATATATATTCTTTTTGGATAACTCCACTGCTTTTACAAAAGATTGGTGCACTAATCAAAAAATTAATTTAATGATATCGCGCCCTGGTACTTAGGTTTTGGCTAAGAGATTAGTATGAGAACTGTGTCCCGTACTATATAAGATACTGACATTCAAATTTCATGAAGCCTTCGTTAGTCTTATCCCATCCTCGAGTATCATAAAATCATGTCCAAACTTGAATCTTAAATCTTAATTCCTCAAGTGAAACCTCAACTCTTCTCAATATGAACGAAATTGTGCAACTGAATGATGGTCATATTCTTTAAAGGGAGATTAAGCATGCAATATGGCACACAAATCTAAAAGGTAGGGGAAAGTATTCTTTCTTGGTCATGGTATTCAAACATCTGTAATCATAGACGTGCCATGATGTGGGTAATCGTGTCATGATTTCAACTCCCTCAGGTGTGACCATCTGAATTCATGACTTCTTCGAGACAACATAAATGGGGCCATGCTCTTGGAGTCATTGATGGGGTATTTGAATCCTGTTCCACACTATTTCTCAATTCTTTCCTAACTACTTCCCAAAGATTTGGATTAAGTCTCCTTTGAAATTAATGAGAAGACCAAGCCTTTTCCTCAACATAAATATGGTGTGAGTGAAGAACATGTTTAATACCCACTAGATCCAACACAATCCATCTTATGGCCTTGCGGTTCTTCTCAAGAACTTCCAACAACCTAGACTCGTGATCAACATTCAGCTTAGAATTAATGATAATAGATAATATATTCTTGAATATCACAATGAAGGAATACTTGAGTGTAGGAGGTAGCAGCTTCAGCTCTGGCAACGAAGTATGGTCAATCAAATTTGGCTGAACGATTGAAGGTGGTTCTAATTGTGAAGTGCTAGCCACCAACTGTACTGAACAAGGAGATGGATCGCTAAACAAAAGAAGTAATTCAGCCAAAGCTGCGTCCGACTCTAAATCTAACTCCTTTCACAATTCCTTAAGAATAGGAATTGACATATCTAAAGAAACTTTTGAGTCATCAAAGGAATAGATAGATGATCCACTTATCAAGAATCATTGCAACACCTCTCAAACATCATCATGAAAACTATCCTCTCTAGATGAGAGGATCTCACTTAGTCATGTTGGGTTATGTTTCCATACCCCAACTGTACTAACAAATCAGCAATCTTTTTAGAATGATGAAGAGAGTTATACTTGACTCGGAGTAAAGTCACTGCCATTTTGTCTTCTTCATCTTCAGTTCCACATCTCAACATAGAGAACGAAACTTCATCATCCTCATCTGATATTCAAATGAAGCTCCAACGTTCCTAAGGAAAGGTCGCCAAGGATGATTTGTGACTCTCTCCAATGATTGGGAATATCCATCTCAAGGAATTTGAAGTCCACTCTATAATCTTGTCCCTCAATCGAGATGATAACAACTTTGACCTCTCCATTTACCTTATTCATTGAATTATCCACAAACTGGAGTAATGACTAGTATTTACGAAGTGGACCCAACTCTAGTTTCTCATATAAGTCAAATGGAAGTAACTTGATCGAAGAATCCTTATCGAGAAGAGTGCATGCAAATTCTATGTCATCAATATGACTCACCACATAATGCATGCCTAAATCTCTCTTCTTCCATCGTAGCTATTAGTTCTTGAGAAAATATGTATGGGCAATCGACAAAACATGTTTCTTGACATAATTATTCGACTTCTTCTTGCTAAACCTATTTCGTGTACAACATATCTTCAAGTATTTTTGGAAAGCAGGATGACTTGCCACATACTCATCAAATGACACTTTCACCATATTGTTATCCTTACAAAACCATGCCATTTTAGAACCAACTTTCTGAATATTTTTCATATAAAGCTTTCGTGTCGTTATAGCATGCGGGAAAGGGATTGAACAAGCAATAGAATGCAAAGAATCTGAATCATAAATAGAAACATGATCTTTATTTCTAGAAATAGAGTTCTTCACAATTGAATCTTTTACTAATAATTTGGAACTTGAAACACAATTGTCTACTATGGGTTGAGGAATATCCACTGAAGGTACATTATCCTCAACCGAAGGAGCAAGGTCCTCTTAGACTCTGAATCTTCTTCGTGTTGTAGTGATGCTCTCATACTCCTTTTTCTCCTTGCTGATGTCTCTGCCTCATGAAGAAGGTTCTGTTGGCGATGCATGGCCTCTTCATCCCCTGAAGTATCCTTAGTGTGATCTTTAGATGTCCTCTCCATATCCCTTGCACGATCAGGCATAGACACAGTCCTTCCGCTCTAGAGAGAAATGTGATTAATACAATCAAAAGGAAGGATCTCATGTTCAGATTTATGAGAATCTGAATAGTATACCTGCTATTGTTCAATCTTGTTCAGGATGTTGGGGTTAGCCTAAACCTGGGCAAGAATGGATGTAGAAGGATGATGAATCTATGATTCGTCATATTGTTTATTGTTCATTAACCTCCTTATTCAAAATTTCCAATAAAATTTGTTCAAAAATATACTAACATTAACTTCTAACTCTGTGTAAATAATTAACACTAGTTAGTGTATATATTGGTATATATTTTATTTTCCATTTTATTTTTTGATTTCTTTTATTTAAAATTACTGAAAAATAGATAAATATTACATATATTTATTTTGGGGTTAACTGTAATTTGAAAATACAAAAAAATAATAAAACAATTAAAATCAAGTATGTTTATTTCTTTAAAATGCTTCCAAAATTATTTCTCCCTCCGTTTGACTTATTTCATGTTTTTGGTCAACATGAAACTAGTAGATATCATCGAGATCTACAACTTTCATGTTTTGATTTTTTGTAATTATGATTGCAATTATTATTTTCATATTTTTCTTTAATTTTATATTTCTCTTTTATTTTACTGGGCCACATGGCACTCCCTAGAGCCACCACGCAGCTAGGCCCTTCACACGCCACACACTTCCCCTTCCATCCATTGGATCCTCATTCTCAAGCCTCACCCTAGCCACTTCTCTCCACTCTTCCCTCCACCATCTAATCTCCACCTTTAGATGCAATCTCGAGCACACCCTACCCCCTCCATCACAACCATTGGATGACCCCTCATCTAATGTCTTTGCTTTCCTCACATTGCCCTTTTTCCCTTACTCGTAGGATGAAGCACCGGCCTCATCTCCACATCTCCCTAGCACCACTCCCTCCACCATTTGATATGATCCTATGATCATATCCGGGTCACACATCCGCACCATCATCCTAGCTATTGGATCTCTAGATCCAGCAGATGAGGCCTCATCTTCTTCCTCAAGCATGCATGTCTCTCCTATGTTTTTTGCTACAACCGCTCGCCCCCTTCCCATTTTCCCTACGCCTCCGTCGACTCCCTCTCCTCCTGACCTCACCTAGTCCATGCTCTAACTTCCCTCATCTTATACTAACACCTATCCTCCTCTCTTTCCACGTCTTCGGTCAACCCCAACCTCGCAACCCAACGTCGCCCACCACTTGCACTCCATCTCCTCCTCCTTCGAATACTCCCACCGTCACCCTCATTTGTGCGCATCCGCATAAACGTAAGGGTCCTCTGTGCATCATGTACATATACATGATAGGAAGAGAGTGTGTTAGAGTACCATGACAAGTGTACTTCCTTTGACGTGATCCTTACCTTCTCAAGTAAGCTGCAACTCCACCTGCTGCTAAAGCTTTGAGTTGGTGACCTCCATCTCGTAAAGCGAAGATCAGAGAATCGAGCTCCAGCCTCAGGTCCATCCTCCACCTCTTTCATCCATCTCTGTGAACTGCCTTCTTCCTCAGGTGAGATTCCTCATTCTTCTTCGTTTTACAATTTTTATCTTATTTCTTCTATTTGTTTTGGCACACACTATCATATTCATCGTAGTCCGACCACACCTTGAGTATTGTTATCATTCTGATACCTTTGCACCACCTACATTATATCCTCACCTCTTCTCCATCGCCTTCTACATATCGCTCCACCCCAACCTTGCAAAGGCTAGAACCCACTCAGGGCTTAGCTCCTCCACTATCCTCGAGCCCATGATTCACCCTCATGACACCATGGTTCGAACCACCTTTGATTCAATTATGAGCTAACGCATGTAGGTACTCCAATTATTTTGACTGGTCAGAATCTGGAGACCATCTTCGACCTCAAGCTTCAATAAAATGAAGCATTCATCGACACCACACTCCAGACCGCCTTCGAGCTCCTACACCATTGCAGCATCTTTGTCGTGGCATCAACTACCTCCTCCGACCTTCACTGCCTCTAGATACATTTGGAGGAGCAAAAGCCGAAGCTCCGCCAAAGCACCGCCCCATACAGTGGAGGTGGAAGAACACCACATGTAACAACCATTAGATTAGATCATCATGATATGATCCAACGGCCAGGAGCATCCCCCGAACCTCCAGCTCGAAGCGTCAATTCAACCCTAAGCCTCGGGCACTTAACCTGTTCCGAGCCAATGCAAAGATGCCAAGTAACATCAAGCCACATCAAGAGCCTCATCCCAAGCGTACTTAGCCCCACGTGAGTAATGCATATGACGGGGACAATTTGCACCAAGACCCCTGCATTTCTCAGAAATTACATTTTTGTCCTACCAAGTGCGTGCACAGCGCATGCGCATGGAGAAATTACAAGGGATAAGCCTTGCACCATTTCTTTTATTGCATTTTCATTCGTCCACGCATTGCAAAAATTTAATGTAGTCCGCTACAACTTTTATTTACTACATTTTAGTCCCTCTTTGGACCTTTTTGAAGTAAAAAGTCTATGTTTTCTTTCATTCAAGCCCCCTAGATTAAAGTGAATAACTTGAGCACCTGATATCCAAACTTAGTGAAATTGGTCTTGCTTTAATGATGATTTAATGTTCTTTAATGAAGATTAATTAAATATTGTTTGTAATCTACTGTGTGTCAATGAAAATTCAGAGAACTTAGGTTATTAGTCATGCTCAATTGATTTTATTAATCAACTTATTAAATTAATTCTAATACATTCTTAAGCTCCATGATTTAATTGGTAATTTATTAAATACCTAGGAGCTTTTTACGAGAACCTTATGAAGATTAATTTGAGCTTCATGTGAATATGTTGAGAATTGTGATGCATTGATAAAATAGACCTTTAAGTGAATTGAAGATCTTCAGAAATTTGGATCCAGGGCTATTTAGATCACTATTGATTGAGGATTTCAAGATCTTAATTGACCTAGTCACCTACACCCATTTTTGTATTTGCATCATCATCATCATCATCGTTTTGTGTCATTAACATAACTTGTATTAAAAATCACTCAAAATATCATTCATCCATGTTGTCGTGCATTGTGACATGGCTTAGCGTAGATAGACTCTCATAGTATCTTGCTCACCATTATTTAACCCTAATTAAAATTTCTTAATCCGTCGTGTCATTGTGTTCAACACCAGACTTATACGGTATATAAATTTAAGCCAATTAAATTTAAGCCAAGACACTCATCATGGGGATCCTTCTCTCCGCTTTGTATGATTCACCAAATGCCATGCTACTACGAGTACAAATTAACATACGCTTTCAACAAGTAATCAAATGGCACCATTATTGAAGACACGGCGTGATTAGTATTTTCCGTTAGGTTTGATTTTAGTAATTAGGTGAATTTTGAGCTTTTGAAGTTGAGCCATGTTTGTTTGAATGTGTTTATTATTTTTTATCGTAATCAATTTTTATTCTTATTGGCTGAAATAACTCTTGAGCTATCTTACCATCATTTGTTGATTTGAACAGGGTCATGGAGCGACTCATGTGGAGCTACACAAAGGTTAAATTTGGAACCTGAGCTGAAAAGGGTCGATTCGACCGTTTAGAGAGATACTTAGCCAATTATATAATTAGTTAGTAATTTCATTAGTGAAATTATTCTTGTACTTATTTGTAATAATTTAGACAATTGCCTTATTTCTAGCATCTCTTGTTTAAGAGCTCGCGCATGTAAAAAGAGATTGGAGATTATTATTTCTTGTGATGTGGTTGTGCCGAGAGTGGTTCTCACTTGAGTGGCGGAACTGAGATAGGCACATTGTAACATAGATTCAAATTTGTATGTGCCCTTTTTAATTTAGGCCACACTTCTTAGAAGATTCATCTATTTGATAAAATTCATAATGAGACATACATATATACATACTACTTAGATTATTGAAAGCAACTTCTTCCACGCTAATAGTATCTTGTTTAGGTGTGTTTTTCTCAGTCTGCATGCAGTTAGTGTAAATTTAAAAGCTATGTTCTGCATAACACATGGAGAGTTCTGGGAGTAGGTATAAGTATACTTTCTTTTGAGCATGCATCATAGTTTCTCGATTACAATGTAATTTCTGATCCCTCATTGGTTTTACAACTTAGAATAAAAAAGGAAATTGGGACTAAACGTTAGATATTCTTTGTGTGATCACATTTAATTTTCAAGTGACAACCAAAACTATAAAATTGGAACTAAATTGAGCGGATCGATTTAACAAAAATTGGAATGAAAAGAACCTTCTTTTACGAGTGCATAAGGACCTCCCCTGGATTACAGGTACTTACCTCCAGATAGAGTGGGTGAGGACATACCCCTAAGGATTAGAGCTAAAAATCCCTGACTTGTGCCCTAAGCTTTTGGACTCACTCTTAGGGTCATGTTATTGCTGCAAGCACCTCCACCGACCATTTGAAGGAAGTAGTCACATGTTAAAGTGGTGTGGTTCACCACTCGGACACAGAACTACCCTAGGAGAATACACCTGTGAGTAATGGAATAAAAGATTATTTTACCACCAAATAAACTTAAAGATAATTGGTCGAACCATTACACCCATCACGTATTGAGTTGGTGAACTTTACAAAGGAGTTTGCATTGTGTTTTTATTGCGTGAGTTTACTCCACACATTTACGTGCTCTGTAGAAACTAGTGCCTCATTGAATTTCATGCTCTAAATGGTTCTATTTGACATCGAAGATGACTAAATTAGGGGTGGGATTTATTGGGACTTCATGAATATCTCGTTGAACCCTCCAAGGAGTACATCTTCAAAGTCCATTCACGATGTGGACCAGCCTGAGCTCATGACCCTCTTGAATCTAGGGTCACTCACTCTTGGGATGATTACACCGACCATTCCCTTCTCTCCTCCCACCTCACCAGGAAGACCTTTGCCTCACTGAGACCACTTTGATTTCAGAATCCTCTTTCTAATAAAGAACATGTTGTTGATGAAGGTCCCAAAGAAGATTCAGTGAAAATGTATCCAAAGAAAAAACATAGAAGAGAAAGATCAGTGTATGGATCCTATGCAGATGGTTTTAGCCAAATTAGTTGCCTCTGAGTAGTAATACACATTACTCAGAGCTCAGTTAGGAAAACAAATGTTGGGGTCGAGACTCCAATGGATGTAGAGTAGAACCCGTGACATTATAGAATTAGAAATTATTGTCCGAGCAGAAGTCGAAGAACATTTTTGAGTTGAATCTGTAGTTTCTAAACTTGCTGCCACACTTCAATGGGAATGATTCTGAGGAGGCATTTGCATTAATAAGGGACTTCGAGCTCATCTATGGCTAACCTTAAACATCCTAGGGTTAGCTAGGATATATCAGGCTCACAATCCTTCCATTTGCCTTGGGTGGCAAAGTCGACTATTCGTAAAGACCCTTGGAGTTACAATCATGACATATTCCCAGTTCAAAGACCACTTTATGAATAAGTTATAGCCCTTAAGTAGGATAACATAATGAGTACGTGCATCACTTCCTTTTCCCAGCTAACCCATGAAGCCCTCTATGACCTATGGAAAGGTACAAGGACATCTTGCAAAAATGCCCTTGTCATGGTCTAGATGACATGTTGGTCTTGTCGTTCTTCACTGGTCTCAACCCTGAGATGCAAGGTTTAGTTAGTGGTGACACGCCAGGAAACTCGGCTTAAGGAATATCAAGGGTTTGTTACGACCCAACTCACTAGGCGCAATCAATCAAGAGAAATCAAGACCACTCGGATAAAACAATCAAGCACAAAATCAATGTTAGAGTCTCCGCTATGTATTTAACCGGGTGAAGCGACCAGGGTCAAACCCAATGAGCACGGAATGTACAAATTAGTCAAAAATCAGATGAATACAAACTTATTTTGTGGTTTTTGATTTGTATTTTTTTTAAATGAGGAAACAAATAAACAAGAAAGGGTACAAACTGTTTCAACAATTTTTATTAATAGTAAAAAAGCTCAAAAATAGGGGATAAAATTATTTTACTTTTTTTCAAATATGGAAGTGTTTTCTGATGATTTTATGGTAATTTTTTTATTTTTATAGGATTTAATAAAAATGAAAGAAGGAAAATAGGGTTTATACTACACAACCAGGCAAAATTGCAAGTTAAAAATACTTGAAGTGACCTAATGTCCTAGAGATGATTTTTATGAGAAAGCTAATGAAAATATCTAACTATAGATATTAGAATTCTAGTTTTGGAATTTTTAGAATTTTCATTGTTTTTATAATTTTGTTTAGTGTTTAGTGATTTTAGGGTTTTTACAAGGAATTTGTGTGCAAACTCCTACTGAAGACAAACACAATTTTTTATGGAATTGTTCAGACAATTTTCCAATTTTTATGTATTTTATAAAATATACAGACCACTTTTTAATGGCTTTTATTTTTATAAATGATTAAATAATACTAAATAAAGTCACAAAAATTGCCATAGATTGTACATATTAGCATGAGCTAATTTTATTTTTTATGGAATTTTTGAAGTTAATTTAGTATTTTTTTGATTAAAAATAATACACATGGCACATAAGGACTGCTTGCAATTATTTGAGAGTTCTAGGGCAAATAATAACTGAAGTAAAAGGTTTAGGGCACAACTTGCAATTTATCCAATTAATTCACGCATATGTTCAATAAACCACACACAGGAGGTATAACTATAAATACCCAAAAGTTTCTATTCAAAGCATAACAGTCAAAAGCACAGGGGTATAACATGCAAATACACCAGACAAGCACGTGAGACAACATGTGGGTTTAGTGGAGCAGGATTAAAATGTAAATATTAAAAGTTCGAGGTCCAAATTATAAATTAATTAAAATACAACTTATTTTAATGGACTAAATAGCTACTCATGAAAGTACGGGGTAATAGATGCAATATACCCTGCAGGGACACATGGCGCATGCGAAGGACGTCATGGACATATGGCTCGGATGACTGCCACCTGTTAATCTGACGGTGCAGTCTCTGTCACGGACGTCCGACTGGATCTGACGCTACGGCTCTAATGTAGAAGCTTTCTTGTCAGGCGGCTGTGATGCGATCTGGCAGAGGCTGGATATCCAACGACAGACGAGGTTAGAGGAAGAACACCTCCCAAGTGAACTTCGATCGATGACTGGAGGAGATCCACTGGGTTGAAGAGCACTCCCAAGAGGTCCGAGTATCATGAATGTATTCTATGTATGGTAGTGAGCTCCGATGCAAAGGAGAATGGTCAAATGGCCATCGCGGTGAAGTGCGTATGGAGTTGGTCCGCCTGAGCAGATCGAGGCCAAATACGGCCCCTCCGTGCGCACCAGTGTCTGCAAAGGGAAGAACGCTCAGAGGCGTAGCTCCGGCGAGGGTTATTTCTTGGTGAAACTCAAAGAAACGAAGGTGGAAGAAGGGATTCACGGCCCTAATCTGGACCATGAGGTCGATCCAAAGGATGATCAGGGGTGTGGTGCGAAGTGAACGTTCGTGGGGGATTTGATAGATACAGGTTTGAAGGTGAGATGAAGCTCCGACGATCGGGGCAGAGAAGATGAACATGCAGTGGTGCAAAATGGAGTGGGTGAATCAAATAGATAAATGAAGTGTATATGAGGGGTAACTGAAAATTGGAATGAGTTCCTGAGCTTAAGGCAAAGATGGATGACGAGGGTAATGGCCTCAACTTCGCTGCGGAAGGGGGAGGCTAGACGCGCGAGTTTCAGCCACGTAAGTGAGTTGCGTGAACCACGCAACCAGACGTTGCCTCCAAGTATAGCCTCCGATAGATGTCAACCAAAGGTGCCTATGGGTGGAAGAGAGGGCGAGGAACGAGCTGTGGCACCAAGAGGCAGAATCAAAGCTTTTATAGCCAACTCGAGGGTCCAGAAAGATTGTCATGGCGTGCGAAACCCTAGAGAGATTCAGATCAATCGAAGGACCCACGAGACCTGTCAGATATACGAGGAATCTCGAGTCCGGATCTCGAGCCAAGAGGGGCTCGGAATTAGGCAGGAAAAAACCAGAGAAAATGCTCCGATGACGCAGATTCGACTCGACCCGAGCTTGGAGGGGACATTGATCGGGGTCAACAGACCCTCCTAGACCAATCAGAAAATTTGAATTTACAAAATATTTACAAATTCAATAAAAATAGTAAATGACTTCAAAATAAAATGTGTATGAAATAAAAAATGTTTATTATTTTTCAAACTAATTTTCTATGATTTTTGTTTTTTTAATGCAAAAGAAATTAGGTATATACAATATATAGTATTATATACATGCATAATATACCTATGTATTATGTACAGTAATTTTTATTTCGTTATTTTTACATAAATACCCCAATTATTTTTTCAATATATTTTTAGGAGTATAAAATAATTTTTATTTTATTTTTGTTATTTATTTATAGTTATATAATAAATAGGGATTAAAACATATATACATGTGTTTTCTACAAGTGAGAGAGGATTTTATTTTTATTTTGTTTTATTTTTCTAATTTTTATTTTATTTTTATTTTATTTTTAGGAAATATCACAAAGAGATAGAAAGTATATTTTATTTTTTATTTTATCTAAAATAATTATTCATAGATTTAAGTAATATGTACAATATAGATTTGGCCCTATATATCTTTACTTATTTTGTTTAGCGATCAGGTCAAGGCTTGACCTACTCTTAGGGTTCGTTTCACTCTATATTTATTCTAAATACCTCCCTCCATTTTCTTTTCCTTTATTCTTTTATTTTTGCACAAATACATGCCAAATATACAATGTTAACAAATGCATGATGAATGCTAACTTATTGTATTTACACCTATTTACATGATACTTTGCCAAGATGAATAGCTAAAATAAAATAATAAAGAGTGAGAATCGTAGATTCATCACCCCCATATACTTTACCTTTACTAGTCCCTTAGCAAATACTTATCTGAAAAAGACGTGAAAAGAGAAAGAAAAGAAAAAGAAGGAGAATCAAGGTTGATTATTAAACTTGTCTTCATTAAAAGTAAGTATGGAGCTCAGTCAGACCTTTGGATTATTAGTTTGTTAGAACCTTGTTTGGAGTTAAGTTTAAGACTCAACAACATCTAAGTTCCACTAATCTATGGTCAGGACTCCTTAATAATCCAGATAAGAACAAGTCTACATACACAAACTCTAATGACCATGAATCTTTTCTTGTACAGTGTAAGTGATATGTATCTCTCCACCTCAGAAATGACACAGAAACAACCCCCCTTAACAAGGCAACTCTAATGACCTAGTCCAGCATCTCTTTCCTCGAGGAGGGGGTTATTCCCTTCTAAGTTCAAGTTTAATTGGCTCAAGAAGAGGGGTAAGAAGAGAATGGACCACGACCAGTGTATACATGTATCCCTGGAAGCCTAACCAGTATGGCTAAGTCTCCTACTGCCAGCTAAATGAGATGAGAGGTGTAACATAAGCTTTGATTTATTTGACTATATACACTCCAACAGGCATTTTATTTTCAGTCAGGCTTGCCCACTTTTTTGGAGTTTTTTTTTCTGATGTGCATATGTACAACATATCTACATGGTGCGGCATATATACAAAAGGACTTTTTCCTCTTGAGCCAGTAGACTATCCCTCTTTTGAAGCATTATTGCAACCCACAACTCCTGTCTTTAGACCTCAACACTGCAAAATCAAGTTGAGGTGCATTTCCTTTGCTAAAGGAAGACGATAGGTTCTACATAGAAGTACTACCCTCATATGCTACCCCAAGCCAAAGGAAACTGCCTCCTCACCACCTCATCCGTAGAGAGCTATGTGTAAGGTGCTAGTGCAAGTAAAGCCATTGTCTGTGAGATTCATGTGTGCGTTGTTATGTGTTCCACTTAGACTCATCAAGATGATATGTGAACATAGCGTAGTGGATTCAAAGAATTAAGTCACTAATGAACCTGAAAAGTATTAACCCAAAATCCTATAAGGTTCCTCTTAGAATTAGGTGGATCAAGGTATTAACCAAGCTCCATTTTTCAATTTAATTATAGACTAGTTTAAATGCCAACTATGATTCAGAAGAATATGCAAATATTTACAAAAACCTTTTTATGTAAAATTTTTGAAAATATGCTAAATTTTTGAAAATATTTGAATGCATGCAAGAATACAAAAGTTTTGCAAACTATTTACAAACATTTACACAAGGGTTTGGCAAATTTTTATTTTTCAAATATTTCACAAAAAAATGTACTATATACTTAATTTTTATACAAAAATATTGACAAATAATTTAAAAGGAAAACATTTTTACAAACATTTGTACAAAACTATTATCTATAAATAGCTTGTATGTGCAAGAAAGAATTTTATGTACAAGAAATTTTTAAAATTTTGTGATTTTTAGATAAAGGATTTCAACCATTTTATTTATTATCACCCTCATTCAAAGTACCAGTTATGGCTAAAGTATATATGTAATATATACGACACCCCCCTATCCTTAGCTCGAACAATGTCCTTAAAGCGATAAAAGAGCGATGAAGAAGACATAACTCGTTCTTAGTATAGGGAAGTGAAAAGAAAGGCCATACTACAACGACGAATAAAAGAATAGAATGAGTAGATCTCGGTGATTCCATACTTAGGTTCAAGTAATCCTAAGAAAGTAGACTGTATTCAAAAGGGAAACTAACGGTTAGGATGTATAGGGTTTACCTCCCCTATACTTAGGGTAAAATATCCCTAAGTATAGGCAACAAAACATAGGTAAAAAGAATCAAAAGAATACTCATAAATCTGACACCAACCTATACTTAGGGTAAAGTACACCCTAATACACAATCACAAGATGCGGATGGGGTGTTAGACTAAAGAATGAAGTGATATGGACATATGGATCTATACAAGGCAGAAGACGGTGACAACAAGGCATGAGATGCAAATGATGTGAGTCAAAGACCCCACCTCATGCAAAATGAATCGGGGCTATAACAACAATCAACGGATCATGATCTATATATGGCTTGAGGTACTGACCATTGATGCGAAAGGTGGACTCAGATGACATCTCAGATATGTCAGTGCTCCCATTGTCATGTAACTTTCGGACCAAGTATGGTCCTTTCCACATACTCTGTAACTTCCGTGGGAATAATCTAAGCCCGACATCAAACAACAATGCTCTCTGATCTAGCTCAAACTGCTTATGGATGGTATAAAAATCATGCCATATCTTCACTCGCTCCTTATATTGTAGGTTGCTTGAAAAGGTTGTATCTCTAAGCTCCTCCGAGGTTGCCAATTCAATCTTTCTTTGATCTCTTATACTATTTGATCCAATAATATCTCATTGACAACCCATAATGACTTATGCTTTATTTCAATAGGTAAATGGCAGGGCTTGCCATAAACGAGATGAAAGGGAGATGTACCCAAAGGAGTCTTGAAGAAAGTTCGGTATGCCCACAAGACCGAGTCCAAAAGTTGTGACCAATCCTTTCGGTCTGGGCGGAATACCTTTTGCAATATCATCTTGATCTCCCTGTTCGATACTTCAGCAAGACCATTAGTCTGAGGATGATATGGAGTAGCAACTCGATGGTCTATGATGAACTCGTTAGCAAGGTCTTTACCTTGTCGTTGATAAGTAAGACCCCTCGTAAGATATCAATACTCTAGGCACCCCGAACTGTGAAATGATATTATACCTCAAAAATCTGCAAACGGTCTTAGCATCTGCAGTTTGGGCGGGTATGACCTCAATCAACCCAACGACTCACATAATCAACAAACAACAAAATGTACTCAAATCCCTGACTCTTAGGGAATGGACCCATGAAATCAACGCCCCATGCATCAAAAACCTAACAAAAGTGAATGGGATGCATCGACATCATATCAAGTTGTCCACAAGTGCCCATCCTCTTATACTCAGTACATCTCTTCACGATTTATCAGAATCTTTGAAGAGGGTAGGCCACCATGGGCTGGATGGAGCACTTTATGCATTGTTCTCCTCACATAATGATGTCCTCCTGCCTCAAGCTTGTGACAGTTTGTGAGGATGCTTTGGTGCTCCTCCTGAGGAATGCACCGATGCCAGACACTCTCCCCTCCTTCATGATAAAGGATTGGATCCTCCTAATGGTAGGACTTGACATTCGCAAGGAAGGTCTCAAGTCGCTGCATGGGACAACCTTGTGGAACTTTTTTGGCAACAAGATAGTTTAAAATATCGGTGCACCATCAGAGAGAGGAGATATCAAGGATTGTCTCGTCTGGGAAGGTCTCTGTAATGGGATCAATCTCCTCAGATTCCTTAAGAATTTCCAAACGGGAGAGATGATTTGCCACCACATTCTTAACTCCAGGTTTATCGTTAATGTCAATATCAAACTCATGGAGTAGAAGGATCCATCTGGTCAATCTCTCTTTGGCATCCTTCTTTGCCATGAGGTACTTGATGGCGATATAGTCTATATAAATAGTCACTTTGGATCCAAGAATATATGATCTGAATTTGTCCAAAGCAAAGATTACGGCTAGCATCTTTTTCTCTGTAACAGTATAATTCTATTGCATGGCATCCAATGTACGGCTAGCAAAGTGAAGGACAAATGGTACTCCATCCCTCCTCTCTCCTAGCACTACCCCTACGGCAAAATCAGAGGCATCCATCATGATCTCGAATGGGAGAGACCAATCAGGCAACTGAAGGACAAGAGCTTTAACAACTAAGATCTTGAGAGTCTCGACTAATGCAAGAGACTTATCATCTACAATGAACTCGGTGTCTTTCATCAGTTGATCAGTCAACGGTCGACCAATCCTGTCGAAGTCGTGAATAAAACGTCGGTAGAACCTGACATGCCCTAGAAAAGACCGTAATTGAGTTTCCTAATGATATCCACCTTGTTTGGATCAACCTCCATGCCCCTATTGGAGATCATATGACCAAGCACCATCCCCTGAGTCACCATGAAGTGACTCTTCTCCCAATATAAAATAGATGGACCTTTATGCAACGCTGAAGAACGTCATCTAGGCAATCAAGACAAGCATAAAACTCATTGTCGTAGACCGAAAACTCATCCATGAAGACCTCTAAATAGTCACCCACCATGTCTGAGAAGATGAATAACATGCGCCTTTGGAATGTCATTGGGTTGTTTCATATACTAAAGGGTATCCGTCTGAAAGCATAAGTCCCAAATGGACAGGTGAATGCCATTTCGTCCTAGTCCTCGGGCTATATGGACACCTGATTGTAACCGGAGTACTAGTCAAGAAAGCAGTAGTGACTCTTCCCAGCTAGCCTCTCTATAATCTAAATAATAAAAGGCAATGGGAAATGATCCTTCTTGGTGGTATGATTCAATCGTCTGTAGTCCACACAGACCCTCCAGAAGTGGTACCCAGGTAGTTATCTCCTCTCCAAACATGCTCACAACTGTGGTGATGCCCGTCTTCTTGGGCACCACATGCAATGGACTAACCCACTTGGAGTCGATGATGGGGTAGATAAAATCGGTGTTCCGCCATTTCAATTTTTCCTTCATGACCACCTCTCAAAGATTCGAGGTTCAACCGTCGCTATAACTCATGCGATGTCTTGTCATCCTCCTCGAGATAGATATGGTTGGAGCACAGAGCCGGATCTATCTCTTGGAGATCAGCTACACTCCATCCTATTTCCTTGCAGTTCCTTCCAAGATCCTACATCAAATGAGATTCTTTCTCTCCAGTCAAATCTGTTGAGATAACGATTGGGTACATCTCATGGTCACCTGCACGGAATCTATACTTCAGCGACTTTGGCAAAGTCTTCAATTTTGGGCAACTGGGAGCTAGCAAATATGGCCTCTGAAATATCTGAGTGAAGGCAACCATATTGGAAAGAGAGAACTCTCATTGATCATGCAAAACTGGTTGAGACGACCCTACTGGTATATCTGTACTCGGTGCTGGCACGGTCTCTACCCTAGTTGTTGGCTCAATGGAAATCAGACAAGGTAATAGATCATTAAACTTTGCCCAGTCAATGTCTAAATCCGAGGGATATGAATCAAAATCACATGATAGATATTCTGTCTCACTATCCTGAACACGATCGTCAACCTCGAAAATGTCCTTGGCCAAGAGTATGCTCTCCGAACTATCCTATGCTGGGAACTGTGGATCTGAAGCATCTGAAGGTGAGAGAAGGGCTCGTGAACGGGATCGGACCAAGTAGCATCATCATCAGTGAACTCAAAGTCACACTCCTGGTGGACATCTTGCTCTGCCTCTGTCGTCTGCTATGCATCGTTGAACTGCCCTTTGTAAGCTGAGTCTCACGCTTTAGTCTCTTTCATCATCTCTATTTGTATACTCTCACCATCGACGTGAAAGTACACCTTCCCACTATCATGATCAGACACTGCCTTGGATGTGTCCAAGATTGGACGTCCTAGAATGATGGAGGTGTCGGTCACAGATTCAGGGATCATCATGTCCAACACAACGAAGTCCACGGGGAATTTCAGGCCTTGAATTGTAACAACTATGTCCTTCAACAACCCCTTTGGCCTCTTGACAGATCTATCAGCAAACTGAAGGACCGTCTTGCTTTCTCGAAAAGGTCCAAACTCGAATCGATCGAGTAAGGCTGTCGGGAGGAGGTTGATAGAAGAGTCAATTTCCAATAGAGTACAATTGAATCTGCTCATGAATATGGCATCTGACATAGGAAGCTCCTGCATCTAGCCTCTTGGGTGGCAGACGGTTCTGAATAGCGAAGCATGTGGCATGGGTTAGCACATGGATCTCTGCTTGATGGTTCCTCTTCTTCCTGCGGATAGTGGTCTTCTCTCACAAATTCTTTTGGAAGAGAGGGATGTGCTCAAGTGCCTCCTGTAGAGGGAGCTTGATATGGAATCTATCAGTCATCTGTTGGTTGAACTCACTGCTAATATTTTTTGGATTCTCTTTTATTCCCCTTAGCCAAGTGGAGTGCTTGAGGGAAGGGGATGGTTGGGCCCTCCTCATATAGAGGGCTAGTATGAGGTTCCTGCTGCGAAGGCACGAAATCCATACAAGTATCATCAATCATCACATATGGACTCAAAGATGAAGAACCCTTTCCTTTATTGATTTTTTTGGTGTTTTTCATAATGGCTTGGGGTATAGAAACCAGAGAAAACACAACTAGAATGGAAGGGGTGGCCTCAGTACCACACACGACATCGGGTGGTGGGGCATCAACACCGCACTCTGGCACAGCATCATGGAATCTGGTAGGATCAGTACGACCCTCAGCATCTGGAGAGGCGACAGCCTCAATATCATCAGCTGGATCAATATCCTTGGTAGCTTAAGCACCATCGTCATCATCGTCCTTAGTGGCATCAGCACCGCTATCCTCCTCGTCTGGCACTCCTCCATTCTCGTGATGTTGTCACTCAGACGAGGCGTTTTCAGCTGGCATACTACCACTCCTAAGAGACACAAAATCAACATCAAATGGGTATGAAGCAATGCCACCCAACAAATCACTAGGAGTGATGGTCTCTGTGAACTGTACCTGCTAAGATTTTCACTTTAGGTTGTTCGGGTCGGGCTCAATTTGAGCGGGTATGGCGGCCTTTCCCTTGATGATCTCCCTCATCTCCTAGTGAAACTCATCCATCTCACGCCTAAAGGATGTTGCTGGTCTGACAGTAGGCAGGCAAGATCGTCAAGAGTTGGATTCTCATGGGCTGACCCTTGAGAATCGGATGGTTTCCCATGCTGAAAGGGAGGTGGCTGTTGGAAGTGATGGGGGGATGAGAATACTGTTGAGGCTACTACTGGTGCTGCCTTCATTGTTGTCCCTGCTGGTAGGGACGAGAACCCGACTGGTAGTGTTGCTGTTGTGGATGGTGAGGCAACTAGGGTTGTTGTTGTTGGTCGAACTGTCCACCCTGAGCTAGAGGTTGTTGTTGGGATGAGGCACCTCCGGTCGACCACCTGAATCTGGGATGATCTCGCTGGATCACGGGCTACTGTCGGTTATACCACATTCCGTTGACTTACATCAATGACTCCTGCTCGTAGGTGGATGGAGAAAGAACTTCTAGTGGCAGATCCTGCTAATACACCACTATCTGAGTGTCCTAAGGTGGTGGTGGCTAACAGTACCGGTGTTGTAGCTGCCGGTACGGCTCCACCTGGATGTGGTGAACTTGGCAAAGCGGGGTGGAGTGCTAAGACGAGATGCTGCTGCTAACCTGAGATGGGGTTGAGAAGCCATTTGTGACTCATTTAGACACATGATCTGGGTCTTAAGGTCACTCAAAGTCTGTGCTAACTGATCAATCCAAGTCATTCCTTGGCACTTCTTCTTTTCGATGATCTTGATGCAGTCCAACTTCTCGTTGATGATGCCCATGTCAGTGGCCGATGACTCTGCCTGTGTTGTAGCTGCTGAAGAGGTGGATGGACCTGCATCGACACGTGCTATCCTCTGATATGATAGGACATGGGGTGAGGACTTCCCTTGAGTGTATAGACGGGTCTGGGACATCACTGTGTAGTTATCGGTCATTTTCTTATAAATGGCCCAGAAATGATTTTCATCTTTGGCGAAATAGGATCCCCCGCAAGAAGCATTCACTGGCCCATGCAACTATGGTGTCAAGCTGCAAAAGAAGCTTTGTACTAGATTTGGCTTGGAGATGTTGTGATGTCGACACCGGTCAATGAGCTCACAGAATCGATCCCCCGCCTTGGAAACATGATGTATATGGTTGCAATGTGCAAGTTTCCTATTAATAATGAGGAATGACAACTAAATGGACAATAGAACAACAACCTAGGGTTTGTATGTATCTATAGTCTTGATTTCTCATCAAATGTACTTAGGAAGTGACATGTCAATGATAATCGTGATTGTCAAACAATCCTTATAAAATATAAGCAGATGTTCTGGCATACATATGTGCTCTTGACATTTAATCATGAGTGGCATGGTTCACTACGTCATGCAGAATGATGATTCTATAAGAGATGGTGTATTCAAAATGTTTGAGTACCTACCTGAACGTAAGTATTTAAGAGTTAAGATGTCTGTAGAAACGATGAGTGTCATCATTCTACTCTCTATACTCAAATCATTCATGAAACTTCATAATATTCATATTGTTTGAATTGAATGATGCATGTATAAATGTTGAAATGCTCTTAAGTTGAATTCTTTTGAGTTCAACATAAGAGATCCTTTGTCTTAAGCAATGGTTCTTTATAGATGAAAGGAGCACAATGGAAGCTTGGGTCTGACCCATGTGAGAAGAAAAGTCAAAGATTTGACTATACTTCTATGACTTCCATATGACATCCAAAGGGTTGGATGAATGCCCATATTGCAATAAATCGATGTGCTGATAGTGTGACTATCTAGACTATCTAGGATCCTTAAAGAAGGACTTGGATAGTACATCGGATTAATCTATAATCTACATTTGATCATTGAAATTGGATTACTTATTGGATAACATTAAAAGTTTAATAATTGTATCTCATTCTTCTAATAACACTTACAATTAATTGCATATGTATTGGAAGACTAGAAATTTGATCTTAAGGTTTAATAGTCTTCTATGGATATTGATGCAATGATTGCAACAATCTTTATTGGATTGGTAGACTTCATAATTTCAGTGGGAGAGCCCTTAGTCTTAGAGAATGTCTCTATGATCTAGATATTAGAATATACTTATTGTTTATTTCTAGATGTTGGAAATAAACATGAATTCTGGAATAGACCTATCATAAAGAGTTATGATGGATATATTTCAGATAGTAATATGGCATCTGGAGGAATCTGCTAAATTACAATATTAATGAATGGTTCATTAACTTTTTTAATACTGAAAATTAAAAAACCTTAAAAGATCGATAGGAGGATGAAGATCAAATTACAATGATATGGAATCAAGCCTTGGACATATGTCTGTTGATGAGATCGATAGACTAGTAAGATATGAAGTTCTAGAATGTTCAAAATTTCAAATCTTATATACTTGTGAATATTATACTCAAAGTGGAAAATATCCAATGCACCCTTCTCTCGGATTGTGTAAGATGCCAAGGTATTCAAGATCTCATACATATTGATGTATGTAGATCATTTATATCATGATAAACATTGATGATATGTGATATCATTCGATGATTGTTTGTTATATGAGGTTTCTTCCTTAGATTTCTTTGAAATGTTCAAAGATTTCATAATTTTGGTTAAAACCAAAGTTTGAAGGAATATGAAATGAATTTGATCTAACCTAGGTATTATGTACCTATTAGATGAATTCATGGAATACCTTATAGAGAAAGGACTATCATGCCTATCTCACTTCTCCTAGTACACCTAAACTCAATAGAGTTTTATGAAGATACAATTGGATCATGTGTGACATGATTTGATCAATGATTAATCTTAGCATAATTATCTCTTAGTTTCCAAGGTGTATATGTTGTAGGGACTGCAATATATATCCTTAATAAGATTCCATGTAAATCTAAACCTGAACATCCTCATAAGCTATGGTTTGAAACCTAGCCTAGTGTGGACACTTGAGGATTTAGATATTGCTTGGTCCATAACTTTGTCATGAATGCAAGTAAGCTAGAATCTAGCACTAGAGAGTGCTACTTCATTAGGAAAATAAAGGATGGTATCGGTTACCTACTTTATAACCTTGAGAATATTAAAATATCTCATCTCTGAGAATGTAATTCTTAGAGGATGAGACTCTTGAGAATCAAGATGAAAATGAAGTTAAGGAAATCATTGAATCTTGAGAAGATAATGAGGCTACTGAAATTGGAAACTAAAAGGACGATTAAAGATGAAACAGTAGTACCTATTCAAAAGAGTTTGAGGATGTATTCCATGTGTCAGTTAAGTCTTACAACGATCCGACTTCATGTGATGAAGCATCTGAAGATCGTGACATGGAAATATGGATTTTAACAATAAATTCTAAAGTAGACTTCATATACAAGTGTTGTATATGGACCCTCGAGGATCCAGCTATATGGGTAAGACCCGTTAATGTGTGAATGGATCTTCAAGAGAAAGAGGGAACCTGATGAGAAGGTAGAGACCTTTAAAGCATGGCTCGTATCCAAACGATACACCAGAGAGAAGACATCACTTGCGATGAGACTTGATCTTTAATGGCCATGCTTAAACCCATCGAAATATTACTAACTATAGCTACACAACTTGACTTTGACATCTTCAAGATGGAAGTCAAGATTGCATTTCTCTATGACTACCTCTCTAAGAATATTCATATGAAGTAGCCACATGGCTTCATGATGAGGAAAGCAAGGTGCGTAAGCTAAAGAACTCCATATATGGACGCACATAAGCTTCTTGTAGTTGGAACATTGGATTTGATTAAATTATAAATGTTATTCTTTCAGATAGAATCTTGATGAACCATATGAAGCTTAGTGATAGTGCCATTGTGGTCATCGTGCTAAATGTAGATGATATTCTAATCATTTGGAGTGATATAAGGATGATAATAAGTGTCTTATAAGATGGTTATTCCATATCTTGAGATATGCTCTCATGGATACCTCTTGGATATTAGCTCTAAAGGTGTTCATAAGCGAAGAAAAGAGGGTATTGGGACCGTCACATTAGTGGTACACCTTGGACATTTCCATTTTCTAGAAAATTCCAAGAAAGGCTTCGTTTCCTTAAGATATGGTACTGACTTGTCTAAAGGGATAACATCTCAAGGAGTTGAGGAAGTAAATGCTAGAACTGTTTGCTCTTGTACATCAATTACGAGAAGCCGAGTGTATGCTAGATGTGTACAAAAGTCAAATGTCTACCAGTAGGAGTAGTAAATTGTTATTAATCCGACCATGGAAATAAAATACTTGATTGCAGTAATAATAAAAATATCTTCAAAGATGACAAGACTTAAAGATAGTGATCTCAAAATCGATCTTCAAGAAATTAAGACTTTATAAATAAAGAACTAAAAGGTCTTAACTGCAGATACCTTAGGATATAAAGATCTCCAGGAATAAGGGTATTTTGATAAAGATAATAGAAATTATATACTGATTATATAATTATTTAGCGGTAGTGTCAAGGAAACTATAATTTCTTTAACAAGATTGAGTATTGGTTGCATGAGATGCAACATTCGCATTGGATGCGAGCATTGTTACTTGGGATATGCATGTGTCGTAAGAGGACTTGGTATAATCTCTCCGGAATAGAGTGATTGATCTGCTTACCTAGTTATTTTTTAAATAGCCTATGATTGTCACATGAGTATAGGTTTAAAGATGAGCCCATTAATGGTTCTTTAGGATATGGGAGATTGTTGGACATGCGAGCCCATGACGAGCCATTATGCAATAAATGTTATTGCAAATATCATTCCCTAGTCTGAAATGAAGACTAACTAATTTGCATAATAGGATCCTTATTACTATTAGGGTTGTGTAGCATTGACCTTAATGATCATACAGTTGTTGATTCAATTGATGAATCATAGAGGTTGGTGCTTGGATGAATATATAAAGAGTTAGATTGAGGACTCGTCAAGCATCATAAAATGATTATTAAGAGAGGATCTCCATCATGAGAAGCAGATGGAAATAATTTCTCTAAAGGTTTATATCAAATTGACTTCTTGATGCAGGTCCTCTACATAGGAATAGAGATTTGGAGGTGTTAGTTAGATCAAAGAGTTGACTTAACATGATCGAGATAATCAAAGACCTATGATGTATGCTGGCACGACATAGGCATGCATCCTTTGACCAGAGACAGATGTGTTACTATATGTCTGAGTATGTACATTTGACAGACCAATAGGTTGATTACCTAACCAAAGTCTATACACCGACTTGTTGGTGTACATGAAAGGGCATACGAGTAATACGATCTCTCAAAGGGATCATACAGGTTCATTTACTGAACCGGAAGACAAGATCTCACTCCTGAGATATTGGGAAGAATCAAATTCTGTGCACGGTCGTCTCGCTTTGGAAGCTTGACTAAATTTATAGGTTTGATATATGCTTTCGAAAAGTATATCATCAACACCTCGTATGACATATGATTTTGGAAAGTATATAATCGATACAAACTCCCAATAGTCAAATGAGAAACTTAATGATAAAACCTTGAAGGAGACACTCTATATAGATCTACAACTTTAGGTTTATTTAATGGGTCATTTAGAATACATGAGGGTGATGTGATTATAAACGATTTTATAACCATGACGCTTCCATTTCTAGGGAGTGATGAAACGAGTCTGGATTTTAGTGACTCCTCTCAGTAGAGAAATGATCTGATCTTGGTCCAAATGTTGGACATTAATTTAAATGTGATTCAGATTCAATGAGAAGACTAGATTTACTGTCTTGATTTAATCAAGCATCCATGAGAGGTCTGCAAGATCTGGATTTGAGAAGTGATCTCAATATCCAAGTCACTATAAGTGGGACAATACAATCGCCATGTCCTTATCTCGAAGTATCCACGGAGAAAGTGTATTATCCTTGAAAGAGTTCTTGAATAATTTCATTATTGATATTATATATCTGAACATTGAGAAAATTGATAATTAAATATGATATATTATCATGAATAATATGAATTTGATTCATATTATAAGGATAGTTATCTAAGATAAGTAAATGTGATTTAATTATCAAAGATGTGAATAATGTGAATGTGATTCATATTATTTGATCACATGAGAATAGAGATGCAAGATGATTAATGTGATTTAATTATCATTAATATGAATAATGTGGATAACACTATCCTATTATTCATACATATTATAAATATGATTTATAATATATATATAAGAGAGAGCCTATTGCAATTTATATTTGTTTATTAATTAATGATGTGAATTACATTCACATTGGATGATTATTTGAAAGTATAATTTGCATTTTATTTTGGGATGTGACTGTGATTCACATTTTTCCAATGGAATGATTGCAATATTCACAAGATAATTATGAATTATTTTTGTGAGATAATTTACAACAAATATTGTTGTAAATCATGGAGATATCATGAGATAATGAGATCTCATGAGATAATGAGATCTCATGAGATGATTGATGTCGTCCCCCTTTTTAGGGAATATGGTCAATCTTCTCATTATCTCCAAAATTGAATAATTAATTTGATTTGAAGTTAATTTATATTTATTTATCGATATATATTAATTTAAAATAAAATAATTATTGTTGTATTTTCACAACAATATCATGGTTATTGAAAGAAATACAAATCAATCTCATCCATTGATTTTGTATTGTCCATGAATCGAGATCTATGGATCCCAAAATACTATATAAGAAGATTCACCCCTTACTCTTCACATGATCAATCCATAAAGCTCTCTCTCTCTATGTCTCTACATGCCAAAGGTTCTCTCTCTTATTGTGGTCGTCCACCATGGAGTCGTAGAAGAGAGTTGCCATCACCGCAGCGTCATCATAATGTTGTTGGATTGTTTTCTCGTGGATCTTCGTCTCCTTCGATGCACCTCACTCATGAAGAAGACATCGGATTTCATGTGATGAGATCAGGAGATTCGTCGCTTGGATTATCAACATGGATTGTGAGAAGCACGCGCCTCATCAATGCACTCGCAAGCATCTCCTCTGTCGGATCGGGCGTGAGATATGAGGTTTCTTCGTTTAGAGATTTGGTCGCAACCACACTTCAAGAGATAATCCTAGTACTTATTTGTGATTTAGATGAAATGATCCGAGAAGTGTTATTGGATCATGTGGTTTCATCATATTCTATTTTTTTAAATTCTGTTGCCCAGAGCCCCTAGTGCGACTAGTTGCTCACGATCGCATATGATGCGATTCTCATGCTTCCGTGATGCGCATAAGGATCTTACCATATACTTCAATACAATCATTTAAGCTCCCACCACCCTCGAGTATTCCTAATACCCATACATTCTACATACTAGAAGATAGTGATTAAACCTGAAGTTCTGATCCCATTTTGGATTGTCTCCTTCATGGTTTTATTTGATAGTTTAACATTCAATCATTGTGAGTTGATATCGATCATATGCTTTTCAAAAGCATATATCACACCTTAAAATAATGTTATGTAACATAAAAATAGATGACTTAGAATTTGTTTTATCTTAATATCTCGTGAGTGAGTTCATACCGTCCGATTTAGTAGTGAACATGTATGATCCTCTTGAGAAATCGTATTACTCATATGCCTTTGTATGCATACGAGCGCACCAATGTATAGACCTTGGTTAGGACATCAACATAATAGTTTGTCAAATGTACATTATCAGATATATATATAGCAATATAAATATCTGTCTTTGATCAGAGAATGTGTGTATATATCGTGACAGCATACGATAAAGGTCTTCGTTATCTCGATATCGCTAAGTCAACTCTTTGACCTAGCTTATCCAACACATCTGAATCTCCATTCCTATGCAGAGGACCTACATTAAGAGGTTAGTTATCATCCTTTAGAGTAAGGATTGCCATCTCCATCTCAGACTGGAGATCCTTTCTTGATAATCACTTGACGGTGCAGTTGAGTCCTCAATTTAACCCTTTAGATATCCATCCCTATACCAGCCTCTATGATCGAACATTTGAATCAACAGTCGTATGATATCAAGGTGGTCATGGTACATGATCCTAATTGTACAAAGGGACCTATTATGCAAATTAGTTGTTCTTCATTTCATATTAAGAAGTGATTCACAATAACTTTTATTGCATATTGGCTCGTCATAGGCCCATATGTCCAACAAGAGAGTTGGTGAGTCTAGAGTAAAGGGAGTTACACTTAAAAAGATTCCAAGCTCTCTTCGCTTTAAGGCTGATGAGAAAGGAGTATAAATCATATATATCTAATCCCTCAAGATACTTGGCATTTACAAATAGAAGACCTAGCAATACAATGACGTTACCAATAATTATACATCATATTTGATCATATTATCAGTATTACAAATAATCGAGATGATTAAACATACAGAACGATCCATTGATCCAAAAAAAATACATATCAACAAGTAATTTAAGACTGTAATTCAATTGTCTACATGTAAAAAATCTGTACTTGAGAAAAAAATAAGAACACAAATCATATGTTCTTTATAAAAAACATCCAACAAATAAACATTACATCTAGATAAGAATTCACTAAAGCATCTATTGAACTATCCTTTTGAAATATTTCATTTCTACTACATCGTCTTATGGATAAGTTTAGCTATCGGTTATCCAGATGTACTCGATTTACCCTAGTCTATTGTAGGGTTGAAATTCCATTGCAAATCAATGTGATATCACATCACATTCCTTATTCGAACTCTCTCCGACACCCATAAACATCAAAACTCTAGAGGTTAACCCAACCCACCACATCCCAGTAACCAAAGTAACTCTTAGCGTTCGACAATATGCTCTTAGGTTACGACTACTCATGATCAAGATTAGCACACTTCAACAAAATTTTCCTCTAAAGTATCTTTTATAATCACAATAATCAAAAGAAAGAAATGTTTGAGAGGACCATAGAAATAATGCATATCTCTTAAGACCTCGAGATGGGGAGATAAATAACTCTCATATCGAGGGGATCCATAATTACTATATTTAAGGATACGATCGTTGTTCTAACAAACAAATGGAATTCCAAAATTGTCATTTGGGAATTAAAAAATTGGATTGTCAAATTAATCAAGATGGATTAATTTATTTAGAAACCCTAATAAAACTCGTACTACAATATTTGAGAATCAAATTGACTCTTTACAACGGAAGTTGGAGCATGTGCGTTCCGGGTGCGTAGGCCTTCCAACTCCACCTTGTTTTTTTTTTTGGTAAGAGAAAAGAATTGACCTAAATTATTATTTCAATCGAAAATTACTACCCAAAAATATAAATATATAGTTTTCTCATACGCTCACAATAGCTTCAAATCACGACTTTAACCTCCAGTTAATCATCATAATCGGTGCTCTGAACCTCCTAATACAAAAATCATCATATATGCTATTTTTGAAAATAATTTTGCATGATTCTCTACATTTATTTAAATGATGAAATCTATAATCGAAATCAGAGGATCATTTCTGTAAAGCATTTAACTCTAAAAAAAAGTAATTTTGAAAGTTCAAAATTGGTGGAATATCTTATGTTTCAGATAAGCCTACTCCACAGATATCCTTCAAGTGGAGTTTAAATTAATAACTGCGCAGATCCTTTTCCACACATCATTCATTTCCCTGGGTTCATGTATCGGATGCTGACCGTAGGTATGCCTTGCGGTTGTGGATGGGAAGGGAGCAGGAAGCGAAGAAACAAGAAGAAATCTATTAGGAATTGGACAGCTCCCAACCTTCCCCAAGGATTGAATATTGCTTTCGCGATGGTACCACTTGGACCCTACCTTATACGAAATCGTTTTGCCTTCCTGCGACACTTGTGGTGGGGCATTTGGTTGAAGCGATGAAATATATTCGAAACTTCCCCTTCGCAGTTACGTCAATTAGTCAAGTGAAATCGTCGATTGGTTCCTCTCATTCCACTGATGAAGATCATGGCTTCTAAGTTCAAAGAGACATACACGGAAAGAAACAAATAAAAACAGACAAATTAAACTGATCCCAAGCACACGGAAGCTCGATGAAAATTGAACGGCTATTGTATATTGTCCATCACCTTCCTGCGCACAGCCGTATACAAATCTTCCATTAAGTATAGAGTTAATCACGAATGGGATGACAAAAAATTATCTACACTATATAATTATGCGGAATGAAAATTAAGAATTAGATTCCCTATCGATGCAGTTTTCGTGAAAATAGAGGGGTTTAGACTTTAGAGTTTTCAAAAAATGTGCAAATATTAACTTGTAAAATTTAAAAATAACACATGTATACATATTTGGATATGATTATTTGTACTATTAGAAAATTAATCATACTCTTAATTCAATATTATGATGACAAATGCATTAGTTAAAAATTATTATGGCTCTTGAGAAATACAACATTTTTAATTGGAATTTTCACACTACGAATCCTAGAAACTTTATCAGTTACCTTCTTAACTCTGTAAATATCATAATTATCACATCAACCCTACAACTTGCTACATCTTACATCACAAACCCTAGTGTTGATTTTAATAAATATGATTGTAAAAATAAAAAAAAGCACCATAAATTAGTTTAGAAAATAACAAACATTTTTCAAATTTTAAGTTTTTTAATAAAATCATTAGCTATTCTATTTCGAATTAATTCGTGTGTTTATTTCTGTGTTGTCTTCTTGTAGGCTAACATGGCTCAATCATAGCATGAGGAGTATTGACCCCTCGATTAACACCTCCACCACACGAACCCTAGGGCGCCTGACCTGTCGGACATTGTAACCCATTCCCTTCATTGAATTCTTACCATCTCCATGCCCCTTTTCTCCTCAATTCCTTCTCAAAAAATGTGTGTGCCATCTTCCTCTACCGTGCCATAGTGTTAGGTTTCACTTACCACCTTCGATCAACGCACAAATCAAATCCTAAAATCACCCTTACTGACCTATATAAATACCAGCCTCTTCTTCCATTCATATTTTGATCCATTTCTATCTACTGTAACCCCATGAGCCCTTAGCTGCGGAGGACCCTATGATGAATCTCGGATTCATCACTCTAAATCTCATTAATTAAGCTTAAGTCCCTAAAAATCAACATCATATTTGCATTTATTCTGCATAATTAGCATTCATGCATGTTTTCATAAAAATGGCATTTTATCCATAATTTCTGCACAAAATAAGAGCCAAAAATCAAAGCCAAATTTGACCTGTAAATAGCCTAACTTCCCAGATTTTTAACTCCTTCATGCTAATTCCGAATAACCCAAAGCCACTTCCATTGTGTACATATCACTCACAAGCATAAATGAAAAATACAAAAAAAATCACTAACCCAAATAAGTGGACCAAAAACCCAAACCCTAGTTTCAGGATTTTCGGACTAAAAGCCACATATATTCCCCATCCAGTGTCCGATTTGATCCTACTCACTTTTGAACTAATGCACATTCAATTACCTTCAAAACAAGACCAAGTTCAAGAAAATCGGAGCTCGTACGTGAAAGTTGGGTTTTGGGCCTCTTTTGTACATTGTAAATTTTAGTGGTTTTCTGACCTATATTTTATGTACTTATTTTCTTCATTGATAAAAATCCAAAAAAAATTAGATTTAGATGTATTTTATTTATCTTTTATTTTTCCATATTTTTCCAGATTTTTATCTTGTTTAAAAATGACAAAAAAATACAAAACCCAAAAATCAAGGTATTCTATGTACATGGGATACCCCAAAAATTCACTTTTTACATTTGACCGAATTTGTCTTTGATGTCTTCATAAAAGCTGTATATCTCATCGAGACGAGCATTTTTTGTGAAGAAACTTTTTCGATCCGAGGTCATTTGCTATTTCTTTTTGATTTTACAAATGATTTATTTTACGATTTATCTGGAGCTGACACGTGGCAGCCCCAGAGGCCGCCACGTGTCAGCGTTTTTTAGCATTTATTGTTATCGTTTTTTAATAAAAAAATAATAAAAAAATCAAAAAATAAAAAATAAAAACCACGCACGTGCAGCGCACGTGCCACCCCCCGCACGCGCACCACACGTGCGCCCGCTGCCTCTCTCCTTAACCCTCCAGCCACGTGGCCCGTACTGGCCGTTCGATCTCGGCCGATCGAACGGTCGGGAACCCGTCATCCTCCTCCCAACGTCCCCCGAATCCTCCGCAACAGCCGGCCCTCCTCCAACCTCTCCGCCAGCCGCTCCAACCAACCGCCTCCTCCATCGCCGTTGACCCTAACAACCCTCCGCTCATCTCGCTCCCAGCCAACCACCTCCGACCTCACCGCATCCCTATTTAAAAACCCCTGCCGCCCCCTTTTCTCTTCATCCGCTGATAGCCCTTCAATGCCAGGCTGAGCCGGTGGTGACAGCCCGGCCTCTCCTCCCTCTTCCTCGGCGAGATCCGAGGGTGCTCACCGCCCCTCGTCGCAGACGTGCCCCTCTGCCGCACTGCTCAGCTCCGACTTCACGCCGTCGTGCCCACAACAAATGACAACGACCTCGCCGGTCATCTGCTCCGACTACGCCATCGACTTCGACATCTACACCTTCGTCTCCATCACCACGGACCCTCGCTACTCCACCGCTTCAACGACGACTTCGTCTCCTACAAACATCTCCACCGACCAGCTTCGACGACCTCGCTGTCTTCTTCGACTTCATCTGTCGGTCTGTATATATACTTTGTATATATTTTACTCATATCTCGTACTTTCGCGTAAGTCTATATGTATTTACGGGGTGGGTACTAACTTCAAAAAAAAGAGAGAGTTTTTCTACTAACACTGACTTGCCCAAAAAAATTTTGAAAAAAAATGGCTTATTATTTCATCTTTGCACACACACACGCAAAAAAAAGAAAAAATTTTTTTGCATTTCACACACTTGCACTTCATCCAACATCACATGCATTTGCATTTGTGAAAAGTCATTGGGTTCTGAACCAAGTTGTGAGCCGAAACCGAGAGTGGTCTGAACTTGCCCTTAATCCACCTAATTTTCAGAGGAACTTCACCGAGAAATAGGATTTTAAGAGATTCAGGTCTTTGGACTTAATTCTTTAAGTTCCACATGACAATGTGCAGCGTTTGACTCTTAATGTCTAACCTGATCTCTTCATTCTGGGTACAACTCTGGAATAGGGAATTAATTTGTACTCTCGCACTATGCACTTAGCTCAACCCAGACGGGATGTTGGAAGACTATGTGAGTTTCTTTTCTGGTAGCGTGGAAATCTAAAGACCGGAGTTCGGGTTGAAATAAAGCTTCGGAAAAGGGATGGACGGCTGGGCACAATTTTTTCTAAGACCCCAAAAAATGTACGGAATAAAAAGATGCTATATCCGTAGGGGCAAAACAAGATCCAAGCAGAACCACCAAAAATTCCAAATACAAAGAAGCATTCTACCAAATAAAAATTCGACCAAAAAAATCCAAACTTCAAGAAACCTGCAGATCTTGGTGAAGACTTGGCTACACTGCCCATCTTCACAAGGAGAGGTGACTACACTGGCCACCCCCTCCAGTTCTTTTCTCTTTCTTCTAGCTTCTCCCCATTTCGATTGTGAACACAACATAACAGACCTTAGAAGGAAATACCTGACTCCCCGAGGACGAGTTACTGGAGAGGAGAGGAGCATGGTAGTCCGGCATTCTGGATGGGAAGAGCTAAAACCCTTCACACACACGAGTCGGTTATTCAATGTTCATAGGGCATACTTTGGGAAGAGGATTGATCTAAGATGACTTCTGAGCCGAAACTGTAACAATGATGTGTAGAACTTGAGGGCTGTTGATTTTAAAATTCTAAGTCTCACAGAAGTTCCGCCACACTACTAATCCAAAGGTCGAGTTTAGTTTCATTGTCACCTTCAGCTCATGGTCTTGGTAACGAACCCAGTCTCATTTCACTTCATGGCATGTCTTTTTGATGCTCAGGGACGAGCATAGTTTAAGTATAGGGGGATGATGAATCTCGGATTCATCACTCTAAATCTCATTTATTAAGCTTAAGTCCCTAAAAATCAACAGCATACTTGCATTTATTCTGCATAATTAGCATTCATGCATGTTTTCATAAAAATGGCATTTTATCCATAATTTCTGCACATAATAAGAGCCAAAAATCAAAGCCAAATTTGACCGGTAAATAGCCTAACTTCCCAGATTTTTAACTCCTTCATGCTAACTTCGAATAACCCAAAGCCACTTCCACTTTGTACATATCACTCACAAGCATAAATGAAAAATACAAAAAAATCACTAACCCAAATAAGTGGACCAAAAACCCAAACCCTAGTTTCAGGATTTTCGGACTAAAAGCCACATATATTCCCCATCCAGTGTCCGATTTGATCCTACTCACTTTTGAACTAATGCACATTCAATTACCTTCAAAACAAGACCAAGTTCAAGTAAATCGGAGCTCGTACGTGAAAGTTGGGTTTTGGGCCTCTTTTGTACATCGTATATTTTAGCGGTTTTCTGACCTATATTTTATGTACTTATTTTCTTCATTGATAAAAATCCAAAAAAAATTAGATTTAGATGTCTTTTATTTATCTTTGATTTTTCAATATTTTTCCAGATTTTTATCTTGTTTAAAAATGACAAAAAAATACAAAACCCAAAAATCAATGTATTCTATGTACATGGGATACCCCAAAAATTCACGTTTTCCATTTGACCGAATTTGGCTTTGATGTCTTCATAAAATTTGTAGATATCGTCGAGACGAGCATTTTTTGTGAAGAAATTTTTTCGATCCGAGCCATTTGCTATTTCTTTTTGATTTTACAAATGATTTATTTTACGATTTATCTGGAGCTGACACGTGGCCGCCCCAGAGGCCGCCACGTGTCAGCGTTTTTTAGCATTTATTTTTATCGTTTTTTAATAAAAAATAATAATAAAAAATAAAAAATAAATTAAAAATAAAAACCACGCACGTGCAGCGCACGTGCCACCCCCCGCACGCGCACCGCACGTGCGCCCGCTGCCTCTCTCCTTAACCCTCCAGCCACGTGGCCCGTACCGGGCCGTTCGATCTCGGCCGATCGAACGGCCAGGAACCCGTCATCCTCCTCCCAACGTCCCTCGAATCCTCCGCAACAGTCGGCCCTCCTCCAACCTCTCCGCCAGCCGCTCCAACCAACCGCCTCCTCCAACGCTGTTGACCCTAACAACCCTCCGCTCATCTCGCTCCCAGCCAACCACCTCCGACCTCACCGCATCCCTATTTAAAACCCCTGCCGCCCCCTTTTCTCTTCATCCGCCGATAGCCCTTCAACGCCAGGCTGAGCCGGTGGTGACAGCCCAGCCTCTCCTCCCTCTTCCTCGGCGAGATCCGAGGGTGCTCACCGCCCCTCGTCGCAGACGTGCCCCTCTGTCGCACTGCTCAGCTCCGGCTTCGCGCCATCGAGCCCACAACAAACGACAATGACCTCGCCGGTCATCTGCTCCGACTACGCCATCGACTTCGACATCTACACCTTCGTCTCCATCACCACCGACCCTCGCTACTCCACCGCTTCAACGACGACTTCGTCTCCTGCAAACATCTCCACCGACCAGCTTCGACAACCTCACGCAAAAAAAAGAAAAATTTTTTTTGCATTTCACACACTTGCACTTCATCCAACATCACATGCATTTGCATTTGTGAAAAGTCATTGGGTTCTGAACCAAGTTGTGAGACGAAACCGAGAGTGGTCTGAACTTGCCCTTAATCCACCTAATTTTCAGAGGAATTTCACCGAGAAATAGGATTTTAAGAGATTCAGGTCTTTGGACTTAATTCTTTAAGTTCCACATGACAATGTGCAGCTTTGACTCTTAATGTCTAACCTGATCTCTTCATTCTGGGTACAACTCTGGAATAGGGAATTATTTTGTACTCTCGCACTATGCACTTAGCTCAACCCAGACGGGATGTTGGAAGACTATGTGAGTTTCTTTTCTGGTAGCGTGGAAATCTAAAGACCGGAGTTCGGGTTGAAATAAAGCTTCGGAAAAGGGATGGACGGCTGGGCACAATTTTTTCTAAGACCCCAAAAAATGTACGAAATAAAAAGATGCTATATCCGTAGGGGCAAAACAAGATCCAAGCAGAACCACCAAAAATTCCAAATACAAAGAAGCATTCTACCAAATAAAAATTCGACCAAAAAGGTCCAAGCTTCAAGAAACCTGCAGATCTTGGTGAAGACTTGGCTACACTGGCCATCTTCACAAGGAGAGGTGACTACACTGGCCACCCCCTCCAGTTCTTTTCTCTTTTTTCTAGCTTCTCCCCCATTTTGATTGTGAACACAGCACGACAGACCTTAGAAGGAAATACCTGACTCCCCGAGGACGAGTTACTGGAGAGGAGAGGAGCATGGTAGTCCGGCATTCTGGATGGGAAGAGCTAAAACCCTTCACACACACGAGTCGGTTATTCAATGTTCATAGGGTATACTTTGGGAAGAGGATTGATATAAGATGACTTCTGAGCCGAAACTGTAACAATGATGTGTATAACTTGAGGGCTGTTGATTTTAAAATTCTAAGTCTCACAGAAGTTCTGCCACACTACTAATCCAAAGGTCGAGTTTAGTTTCATTCTCACCTTCAGCTCATGGTCTTGGTATGGAACCCAGTCTCATTTCACTTCATGGCATGTCTTTTTGATGCTCACGGACGAGTATAGTTTAAGTATAGGGGGATGATGAATCTCGGATTCATCACTCTAAATCTCATTTATTAAGCTTAAGTCCCTAAAAATCAACAGCATATTTGCATTTATTCTGCATAATTAGCATTCATGCATGTTTTCATAAAAATGGCATTTTATCCATAATTTCTGCACAAAATAAGAGCCAAAAATCAAAGCCAAATTTGACCTATAAATAGCCTAACTTCCCAGATTTTTAACTCCTTCATGCTAACTCCGAATAACCCAAAGCCACTTCCATTGTGTACATATCACTCACAAGCGTAAATGAAAAATACAAAAAAATCACTAACCCAAATAAGTGCACCAAAAACCCAAACCCTAGTTTCAGGATTTTCGGACTAAAAGCCACATATATTCCCCATCCAGTGTCTGATTTTATCCTACTCACTTTTGAACTAATGCACATTCAATTATCTTCAAAACAAGACCAAGTTCAAGTAAATCGGAGCTCGTACGTGAAAGTTGGGTTTTGGGCCTCTTTTGTACATTGTATATTTTAGCGGTTTTCTGACCTATATTTTATGTACTTATTTTCTTCATTGATAAAAATCCAAAAAAAAATTAGATTTAGATGTCTTTTATTTATCTTTGATTTTTCCATATTTTTCCAGATTTTTATCTTGTTTAAAAATGACAAAAAAATACAAAACCCAAAAATCAAGGTATTCTATGTACATGGGATACCCCAAAAATTCACTTTTTACATTTGACCAAATTTGGCTTTGATGTCTTCATAATTGTAGATCTCGTCGAGACGAGCATTTTTCGTGAAGAAACTTTTTCTATCCGAGGTCATTTGCTATTTCTTTTTGATTTTACAAATGATTTATTTTACGATTTATCTGGAGCTGACATGTGGCAGCCCCAGAGGCCGCCACGTGTCAGCATTTTTAGCATTTATTTTTATCGTTTTTTAATAAAAAAGTAATAATAATAAAATAAAAAAATAAAAAATAAAAACCACGCACGTGCAGCGCACGTGCCACCCCCGCACGCGCACCGCACGTGCACCCACTGCCTCTCTCCTTAACCCTCCAGCCACGTAGCCCGTACCGGGCCGTTCGATCTCGGCCGATCGAACGGCCGGGAACCCGTCATCCTCCTCCCAACGTCCCCCGAATCCTCCGCAACAGCCGGCCCTCCTCCAACCTCTCCGCCAGCCGCTCCAACCAACCGCCTCCTCCATCGTCGTTGACCCTAACAACCCTCCGCTCATCTCGCTCCCAGCCAACCACCTCCGACCTCACCGCATCCCTATTTGAAACCCCTTCCGCCCCCTTTTCTCTTCATCCGCCGATTGGGACGACGGTGACTGGTGGTGACAGCCCAGGCATCTTCAAACCCCGGCGAGATCCGAAGTCCTCCGGGCTTCGCCGCAGCCGCGTCACTTCGCCACCCCTCTGCTCCTGCTCCGCCACCCGCGTCGAGCCACCGACCATCGTCTTCGACTTCGTACCTCCGCCGCCATCGACTTCGACAACGCCAAAAGCTTCACCTTCAAGCTTCTGCTCTGCCTTGCGCCATCGAGCATCGACCTTGGGACTTGCCCAAGTAAAATAAACATAAAACCACTTGATTAAATTTGATTAAAAATTGTGGTTATTTCTTGACTGTTTCCGATCGCCACCTACAACGAACGACACACATAATTTTACGCACTTCACGATAAAAACAACTCCTTAACGCGGCATTTTCAGGCTCGTCAGATGGATCCGTTGCCGGGGAGGCAAATGGCTTAGTTTTGTGTTTTGAAAATTTTTCGCTCGATTTTCTGTATTCGGGTAGTCTCACCCCCGAATTCTTCATTGTGAATACCATTTTATTTCCAGCATTTATTCGCTTGTTCTATTTTCTGAGTCACTCTCTTACACATATCTCTCTTATTTTTCTTGCGAGGTAACCGGCGTACGTGGAGCGGTTTTCAAGAAACCGACGCATCTTCACCGACAACCGAAGAAGCCGCAATTAATTTAAGATCGAGTCGAGTCGTGAGAGAGCGTAGAGTCTAGGTTTTTAATTTCTGCGAATTTCTATTTCTGCTCATTTACAGTGGTATCCGTTTGGACTCTCGCGCATGTAAAAAAGACATTGAACTTTTCTGTGGTGTGTCGTGGCCTGTTTCACTCTCCCGTGAGGGTGGGGTCCGACTTGAGTGGCGACTAGGATAGACCTGCACATACGGCTCTTAGAGCATTTTTATTTTTTGATTGTGCTTGTAGGATCTTAAGCCACACTGCACTTTAATCAAAACGCACATAGATCGTTCAACTTAGCCAAATTTAACTCAATTCTTCCCGCTAATAGAACTTTCTGTTTAGGTGTGGTTTTTATCGGCTTGCACGCATATAGAATAATTTTTAAAAATTCTGTCTAGCATCCCACATGGAGATTGCGAGGAGGCACTGTAAGTCTTCTAACTGAGCATTCATCATAGTTTTCCGCGTGCATCGGCTTTTCCCGACTTTTTCCCCCTTGTTTTATCACATAAATCTAAAGGAAATTGAGACTGGACGGTAGACGTGTATTTGTGCTCATCTAAATTCTTCAGTGATCACCTAATTAAAATTGGGACTGCTAAATATAGCCGATCAAAATAACCCATAAAATCAAGAATTTCTGCGAGAGAGCAACCTCGATCTTGTGTGTTTCTATTTTTCTGAGTGAGCGAGAGACGACACTTAAGGCTAGAGCCCAAATCCGAAATCTCAGCTCGCTAAATTTTTGCCAAGATTGATTTATCACCGACTAAAATCGAAAAGATAATAGCCGAGCTCTTACGGCTTCATTGTGTGCGTTGGTGAACCCAGAGTTTGAATTGTGTTTGCATTGGTGTGCGTGAACCGATTTCAAGATCAATAGCTGCACATTTGATAATGACTCTCTTCCCGTGTGATCATCTCTTTCCTCTCTTGATTTTAACCTCATCATGAATTTCTTGTCCAATAACTCTTGCAGACCCAACCCCTCATTCCTTTCAGCTCTTTCAAAAATAGCCGAACGTTTATCAGAGAATCCATCAGAGCTATACTATGAAAATGAATTCGTATCGGTTAGACCCAAAATCGCTCCCCCTCAACCACCAATAAATCCATTTCCTTCTGCTAATCCGACCTGTTTCATGAATGACAACCCTTTATATTCAGATCAGACAAACCAAGAAATGATTGAGGGCTCTACTTCTTCATTTAATCCTCTTTACATTGATCATACAATTCATCCCTCATTTTCGGTAAATGTCAATCCATCATTCATGGGAGAAGATAACCACATGATCGAATTGAATACTTCTTCACCTCTTCCATCATTCTTGAACACCAAAGAAAAATCATTACCTTGGATTGAACATAATAACCCCCTCTTCACTCATACAGAGGATTGGGCCGACCACATGAGATCACAACTCCCCTTGGACCAACTCCACTTACCTACACCATATGAGCAGCCACCTTCCATGATTATTGAGGAGATACTTTTAGAAAATGATGATCGTACATCGGATATTTCCAGAGATCCCTCTCCTAGTACATATAGAAAAATGGAAGAGGACATTGAATTACAAAAACATACCCCAACTGCTCTCATACTTGGCCAAGAAGAGATTTTGGAGAATATTTTGAGGATAAATAAGAAATTTGATTTAATGGAGGATAAATTTCAAGAACTTGCCGATCGATTAATCTCTGGTAGATCGGATATAAAAATGAATGAGGAAATGATTGGATCTAAGATTGAAAATTTTGCGGATATTCAGGGACCTATGGACAATTCTGAAAACGACTATGTCGTTGACCCTCACCCTGAACTCCAGAGCCCATCTGAAGAACACCCCACACCCCCACACCACCCAGAAAATACCAAAAAATAGAAATATTTGAAAACCACAAAAAAATGAAAATTTAGAAAATTTCATAAAAATTGAGACTGAAGACGATCTGAGGAATTTGGATCCAACCGTACGAGAAGCATTAGGAAAGAAATTGATTTTTGAACTTCCCTTTCTACAGGCCATTGAACACTTCCCTGATCTTAAAGGATTTGTGATAGACAAATTAACGATGAAAAAATCAGGCAAGATTAGAACAAAGACCGAGAGACATATATTGTCAATGGCCTCCTCCTTGGTATTGAGGAGAAAAACCAAGAGCCGCATAGTGAAGCGATTGCCCAGATTTGACTGTGAAATCAAAGACACAATCTTCACCCATGCTCGGATTGATGACGATGCACCGATCAATATCCTTCCAACCTCTGTATTCCATGAACTCAAACTCGGACCGATTCGGAAGATACGAGAGATTGTTCAATTAGCGGACCGATCGATAAAACGGCCGAGAGGAACCATTTCTGTCATCATTAAATTCCAAGGTGCTCCGCTCAAAGTAGAATTCACGATCATTGATATTGAGCATCAAGGAGAATTCACCCAGTCTCCAATCATTCTCGGAAAGCCATTCTTAGCATTGGCCAAGGCGAGTATTGATTGTGAGACTCGGGAAATCAATTTCACAGCATTGGAAGCACTTAGATCTGACCATGTCTTTGAGGAACCACGATCTTCTGAGGCAACCCACGAAGTCCCCGACAACCGTAACCATGAAGCGGTAGAAGAGCCCTATCCCACAGCCACACCTGAGATAGCGGTTGTTGATGAGACTACTGGTTTAGAAAATCTCCCCCATGCTCCATTCCCAGCCGCTCTCACCAGGGAGAATCATGTATATGAATCATATGATCCGGAGACTTATGCATGGGCACACCCTGGGTCGACCTACTCTGACTACGTGGATTACATCAACTCGACACAGGAATGCGACAATATCGAATCAATTGAGAAAGAACATGCAGAGACTCTCCCCAGTATTTCAATTCCCGCGAATCTCAAAATAGACAAATCTTTCTACTACGATCCTGAGACATATGCATGGTCACACCCGGGAGCAACATTCTCTGAATATCTTGACCAAATCATCCCAAATCGAGAGTGCTCAAACATTCGGGAGACTAAGAACAAGCACGCCGATCGAGTACCGACCAAGGAAAATTCAAATGGCTATTCATCTGGATACTCAAGTGAATCAACACCTTCACGACGAAATAAAAAGAGAGTCACCTTTGACCTTCCGGAAGAGGTATCGTCTGATGGTCCCTCATCAGGTCCGGAAAAGGTAGTCTACATGAGTGAAGTCTGTTCGGCAGCTCTAAAGCCATATCTTCGTAAGGATCCAAAATTCAATCCTCGTTGGACAACTCCCGTTCCTAACTACTACTCATCCAAAGCTGATGCTCCTGCCCTCTTCAAGTACACTGGAATTCTTTCATATGAGCTGACTGAGACCGGTGCTTCTGAGCTATCATCTGAGGACAAATTGATTGACCCCAAGAAGGAACGAATTCTGAGGAAACAATTAAAGAAACAAAGAGATTTGCAGACTTGGAGTATGTCCACTTTCAAATACTACTCCTCTGAGGATAACTCTGATGATGGATATCTTTCATCTGACTCAAACACTTCATCTATTATCCATCATGATTTTTTTGAGGATAACTCTGATCATAGTTGGGAATCATATGCTCCATCTTCACCTCATCATTATGATCTCCCACCGCAGGCTCACAAGAAGATCAGCCGAAAACCGCCTTAATCATTCGGCTACTCAACCTCCCTCCCGACCACATCGGTCTCCTTGTACAGCTTCTTCCTCTACTCAGGCCAAGGCCTAAGTATAGGGGGGACCGATGCCATCTGTTTATACCATCCTTCTCATCCTCCCGACCGCTCCATTTCCACCCTTCTTCCATACTTAGGCTATCCAGAGCCTAAGTATAGGGGGAACCGACATCCACCTGTATATACTCTCCTCATTCACTCTTTTCCGCTCTACTTCCTAACCCATTGTATATAAATTTTCCACTCTCTTACGCTTAGCACGAGCTATGTCATCATTACGCTTTTTATGCTTTGAGGACACATCACTCGCTAAGTATAGGGGGTCTGTATATATACTTTGTATATATTTTACCCATATCTCATACTTTCGCGTAAGTCTATATGTATTTACGGGGTGGGTACTAACTTCAAAAAAAAGAGAGAGTTTTTCTACTAACACTGACTTGCCCAAAAAAATTTTGAAAAAAATGGCTTATTATTTCATCTTTGCACACACACACACGCGCAAAAAAAAGAAAAAAAATTTTTGCATTTCACACACTTGCACTTCATCCAACATCACATGCATTTGCATTTGTGAAAAGTCATTGGGTTCTGAACCAAGTTGTGAGCCGAAACCGAGAGTGGTCTGAACTTGCCCTTAATCCACCTAATTTTCAGAGGAACTTCACCGAGAAATAGGATTTTAAGAGATTCAGGTCTTTGGACTTAATTCTTTAAGTTCCACATGACAATGTGCAGCGTTTGACTCTTAATGTCTAACCTGATCTCTTCATTCTGGGTACAACTCTGTAATAGGGAATTAATTTGTACTCTCGCACTATGCACTTAGCTCAACCCAGACGAGATGTTGGAAGACTATGTGAGTTTCTTTTCTGGTAGCGTGGAAATCTAAAGACCGGAGTTCGGGTTGAAATAAAGCTTCGGAAAAGGGATGGACGGCTGGGCACAATTTTTTCTAAGACCCCAAAAAATGTACGGAATAAAAAGATGCTATATCCGTAGGGGCAAAACAAGATCCAAGCAGAACCACCAAAAATTCCAAATACAAAGAAGCATTCTACCAAATAAAAATTCGACCAAAAAGGTCCAAGCTTCAAGAAACCTGCAGATCTTGGTGAAGACTTGGCTACACTGGCCATCTTCAGAAGGAGTGGTGACTACACTGGCCACCCCCTCCAGTTCTTTTCTCTTTCTTCTAGCTTCTCCCCCATTTCGATTGTGAACACAGCACGACAGACCTTAGAAGGAAATACCTGACTCCCCGAGGACGAGTTACTGGAGAGGAGAGGAGCATGGTAGTCCGGCATTCTGGATGTGAAGAGCTAAAACCCTTCACACACACGAGTCGGTTATTCAATGTTCATAGGGTATACTTTGGGAAGAGGAATGATCTAAGATGACTTCTGAGCCGAAACTGTAACAATGATGTGTAGAACTTGAGGGCTGTTGATTTTAAAATTCTAAGTCTCACAGAAGTTCCGCCACACTACTAATCCAAAGGTCGAGTTTAGTTTCATTCTCACCTTCAGCTCATGGTCTTGGTATGGAACCCAGTCTCATTTCACTTCATGGCATGTCTTTTTGATGCTCAGGGACAAGCATAGTTTAAGTATAGGGGGATGATGAATCTCGGATTCATCACTCTACATCTCATTTATTAAGCTTAAGTCCCTAAAAATCAATAGCATATTTGCATTTATTCTGCATAATTAGCATTCATGCATGTTTTCATAAAAATGGTATTTTATCCATAATTTCTGCACAAAATAAGAGCCAAAAATCAAAGCCAAATTTGACCTGTAAATAGCCTAACTTCCCAGATTTTTAACTCCTTCATGCTAACTCCGAATAACCCAAAGCCACTTCCATTGTGTACATATCACTCACAAGCATAAATGAAAAATACAAAAAAATTACCAACCCAAATAAGTGGACCAAAAACCCAAACCCTAGTTTCAGGATTTTCGGACTAAAAGCCACATATATTCCCCATCCAGTGTCTGATTTGATCCTACTCACTTTTGAACTAATGCACATTCAATTACCTTCAAAACAAGACCAAGTTCAAGTAAATCGGAGCTCGTACGTGAAAGTTGGGTTTTGGGCCTCATTTGTACATTGTATATTTTAGCGGTTTTCTGACCTATATTTTATGTACTTACTTTCTTCATTGATAAAAATCCAAAAAAAATTAGATTTAGATGTATTTTATTTATCTTTGATTTTTTTCATATTTTTCCAGATTTTTATCTTGTTTAAAATTGACAAAAAAATACAAAACCCAAAAATCAAGGTATTCTATGTACATGGGATACCCCAAAAATTCACTTTTTACATTTGACCGAATTTGGCTTTGATGTCTTCATAAACGTTGTAGATCTCGCTGAGACGAGCATTTTTCGTGAAGAAACTTTTTCGATCCGAGGTCATTTGCTATTTCTTTCTGATTTTACAAATGATTTATTTTACGATTTATCTGGAGCTGACACGTGGCAGCCCCAGAGGCCGCCACGTGTCAGCATTTTTTAGCATTTATTGTTATCGTTTTTTTAATAAAAAAATAATAATAAAATAATAATAAAATAAAAAATAAAAACCACGCACGTGCAGCGCACGTGCCACCCCCCGCACGCGCACCGCACGTGCGCCCGCTGCCTCTCTCCTTAACCCTCCAGCCACGTGGCCCGTACTGGGTCGTTCGATCTCGGCCGATCGAACGGCCGGCGATCGAACGGTCGGGAACCCGTCATCCTCCTCCCAACGTCCCCCGAATCCTCCGCAACAGCCGGCCCTCCTCCAACCTCTCCGCCAGCCGCTCCAACCAACCGCCTCCTCCATCGCCGTTGACCCTAACAACCCTCTGCTCATCTCGCTCCCAGCCAACCACCTCCGACCTCACCGCATCCCTATTTAAAACCCCTGCCGCCCACTTTTCTCTTCATCCGCCGACTGGGACGACGGTGACTGGTGGTGACAGCCCAGTCATCTTCAAACCCCGGCGAGATCCGAAGTCCTCCGGGCTTCGCCGCAGCCGCGTCACTTCGTCGCGCCTCTGCTCCTGCTCCGCCACCCGCATCGAGCCACCGACCATCGTCTTCGACTTCGTACCTCCGTCGTCATCGACTTCGACAACGCCAAAAGCTTCACCTTCAAGCTTCTGCTCCGCCTTGCGCCATCGAGCATCGCCACTTCCGCCGTCTTCTTCGACTTCATCTGCTACGCCATCAACCCCGAGGTTCTTCTCCTACTACGCCTCATATCGGCCGCGACCATCTCCGACGACCGTCCCCGATCACCTCCTCCTGGCTTCTTCATCGACTCGCCCACGCGCCTCCGCTTCATCGACCAGTGCTTCACCTGCAAGCTCCTCAGCCCGGTCTTTCTCCGCCTTGGCGGGAAAGCACCGCCAGGAGAGGCTGAGTCTCCTCGCCAGCCACGCCTCGTTCGACACCTGCCACGACGTCGGCCGATCTACGCCGACACCACCGCCAGGAGGAGCAGGTCTTCTCTCCGCCGTCCCTCCTCCACCGCAGGCAGGGCCTCTATCGCCACCAGCCGCCGGGGGCCGACCCGAGACCCCCCGCGTACGTGCGAGGCACGTGCGTCCGGGGGGACGTCAGGCTTACGTCACCCAGGTCACGTGCTTCGCACGTGACCGTGGGTTAATTGCAGAAGACCCCCCGGATCTCCGCCTATTTGCGCTAAAATCCAAAACCACAAGAGCACGTGCTCCGCCTGTGCTACAGTGGGAAAATTTCATCAGAGGCCCCAGGATTATCGGTAATTACAATTAGGCCCTTCCTGTGTTTTTTTTATTTTATTTATTCATTGCAGAAAGACCCATGTGTTCTCCTTTAATTTTAAACCTTCATATGACATTATTTTATTTATTTAAAAATAGCACTTTGTTCATCTTTTGATTCTCTACATCTGAGCATATTGTGGATATTTTTATGGTCAATGGTTAATTAATTATTAATTGTTTTGCGGAAAATTGCATATTTTTCCCACTTTGTTTCTTAAAATTGCCATTGATTTACCGTTGCTCTAAAAATCCTCGAAAAATCGAGATTGTAGAGATATTTTTGCTTGACATTGTGCCCAAAAATCTTTGCATTTACATGCATAATTTGCTCTGTAAAAATCATTTTGCATATTTCATTGTTTAATTTTTAATAGGTATTAGACCCCACATTTTCAAGATTTAGGATTTTTCTGAGATCCATCACCTAGTGATAGATCTTAGATAATGTTGTATCTTGAAAATAAGTAGGTTTAATATTTATTATAATTAAATATTGAAAATCATTTTGTTTGCATTTAAAAATTCATAAAAAAATCATACTACATCCAAAAATTCCAAAAAAATTATAGTGCACTAATTTTGTCATAATTATCATCTCGGCCAAGTTTCATATTTTTCGGACATCGTTTGATTCGAATTTATATTTTAGTCCCTAAAATAGGCCGAACTTGCATATTGCACCCTCTATTGCATTGAAAAAAAATTCCAAAAAAAGACCGCCTTGAAAACCGAACTCAAAATTGGATAGACACAACTCTAGGTTGTTCCTTTGCCTCCTTGTGATCGACCTTGGGACTTGCCCAAGTAAAATAAACATAAAAACCACTTGATTAAATTTGATTAAAAATTGTGGTTATTTTTCGACTGTTTCCGATCGCCGCCTACAAAGAACGACACACATAATTTTACGCACTTCACGATAAAAACAACTCCTTAACGCGGCATTTTCGGGCTCGTCACCCTAGTGACAGGAGGAGTCCCCCGGCGATTCATGGCATGGAGATGGTGGACGAGATCGGTTCCACCATTGCTAGAGCAAGCTCCAAGTGGTTCTTTATTCCCATTCCGACCAAGTTTGAGCTGCTAAACTTAGGTTTTTAGTTCTGCAATTACATTTCTAGCTTAGCCATGTATTTTATTTGCCTTGATTTCATTTCATTTTGTGTATTTTTAAAAAAACGTAGTTCATCGGAGCTCTAGGCTTCGACCATCGTTTCACCATGATCAAGACATATTCTGACCCCTTAGACACCTCCATCATCTTCTCCTACACGTTCTTCATCCAGTCGAGCCATCATCCACCCTCGATTTTGCTCAGATCAAGACCTATGATCTCTTCCTCTGCCGCTCGTCGGAGATCCCACCATTGCACCATACCCTGTGTTGTTTCATATTTACAACTGGTCAAGAATGTTTGCCCTCGAGCCACAAAGTCTTTTTTGTAGGTCCCAACCCCCAAGGACCCCATGTGGGGGTGCATTGACTAGGACCTAAGCTTCCAGTCCTCTGATGAGGCACGGAGATATCTGAGGTCACCTGCAGCTGCAGAGGAGTCCCAGCAAGATTTTAAGCCCCTCAGGAGCTCGAGAGGTGGTCAAAGTGAGGCAGAGTAGTCGATCGAAGCTCAGGCCCCATTCTTCATGATCCCTCGACTGCCATTAGATGAAGATGTTGGCCCATATCTAATCGGGGACCTTGTTGAATATGAACAGTTACAGAGCCTCGACTGTCAGATCAAGTCAAGTGGTGTGCCCTCAGACGTTTGATCAAACGCATGTGCCCCTCATGTATGCTGGAAGGGTATAATTTTTCTCGAACCCACTTCCTTTTGTATTTTATTATTTATTCCTATAAATATTAAATCAAGTATAAAGTAAGTCGGCTTATTTTCTATTTGGACCCGAAACTTTATTGTAGTTACATCTAGATCCTCTATCAGGTCACCTTATGCGGTCCACCACGAGAGGTACGTAGGGTATTTTGCATATTTTACCTTCTGTGGACCAGTTAGTAAATGCATATTTAGTTTCTGATATTTACAATCAGGACCATGTATGATGTATATTTTATTTTCTTGTATTTTGTTTATATTATTTTTTTCAATGCTAAAAATTGTAGGAAAATTATATTGTTTGCCTGGAACCATTATCTTGCACGCATAATTTTAATCGGGTATTTAAAACTTCTTCTCTTATTTATAGAAATACAAAAACGTGCATATTTTCCATGTTTAACATGTAAATACTTGGAAAACTTAGAATATAACTCCAAAATTCCAAAACATATATCTATATATATTAGCTATATTACGGTATACTTTATCACATATTCAAAAATCACTATAAATACAAAATATAATGCTTACAAATTACAATGACCTAAAAAACTTATAAAAACTAGCAAAAATTCTATAAATTCAAAAATGTATCTTTTGATTTCTGTTTTTTTGTTATTATATCTAATATATATTAGAAATAGCTTTGGTTTAATTTTGAACTTATAAATGGTTACTAAACTCTAAAAAGTTCATGAATTTACTATATTCATTATTTTTATGTTTTTCAATTCAAAATTTGATTAAAAAATTATAAAATTAGCATACAAATAACAAAAATAGAGAAAATGTCAAAACTATAAAAACAATTTATTTTTTGTATTTTGACTTTATTTTGACTTATTTAAAATAAAAAAGGCATATTATCTATATATATTACCTATATATATGATATAATCTCCATATTATTGTATATAATATTAATTATCTTATTTTAAAAATAACAAAGAAATTTAAAAATTGCAAAATAAAAATAAAAAACAATTAAACTCATAAAAACTAAGATAATTTAAAACCAACCTAAGAACAAGAAAAATATAAAAAAAACAAAAAATATTAATTAGCAATAATTAGTGATAATTTTGCTGCCCTCGTTTACTTTTCAGTGTTCAACACTCTACCATAATTACACTTATACATATTTATGTAGAGTTATAATAAATTTTGACTCACATTCGTACTTGGTTATTGTTCATTGTTGTGGGTCGATTGTTGTTTATCCGATGATCAATCAACGCATTGATTGGCATTCTATCTTGGTTAGGAACATCAAATCGGCCCTCTTGGATAATTAGTGAGTGTGATCCATGAGTCACTAAGAAAAGAGATCTCATGTCTCAAGTCTAGTCTGGCGTAGAGAGCACTTGTGGGTGTGCAGATGAGACATATGTGTGAAACCCCGAACAACGAACATGGACTAAAATGCAAATCTTGACTGAGTATGGGATTAATTGTAAAATCTGTACTTTTTCAGTGACCAAAAAATTCAAGTAAGTAGTCTATTTGCGTAGTGCTCGTCGAGATCTTTGCAACGAGTCTAAGAACGCAAAAATCCGAGTTCGGAAGCCCAAGTTACATCCGTTTTAGCGAGACTGGGTCCAGTTCAATTTGGGATCCGAATCCGGATCCGAACTCGTGTTCAACCCAATAAAATCACCCCCATCTCCCCCAATAACGCCCAAAACCCCTTCCCCTTCAACCAGCAACCTTCCCTCCTCCCTTCCTTATCCCTCCTCCTCATTGGAGCTCGACCGGAGCTCGTCGGAACGCTTCGGATCGACGATCCAAGACCTCCTACGCGTAGAGGAGAGCAAGGCCACTCTCGGAGACCTCTTCATCTCACGATCGGAGTGCCAACCGTGACGTTCTTTGCGGGAGGAGATTACGAGGTGACGGGAAAAATCTAAGGTACGATACCCCCTTCCTCTTGCTGCGGTTCCACATGTTTTTCGACCACGTGTCTTCCCCATTAGAGCCTTACATACAACTTTTGGGTTGGCTATGTTGTGCAGTCTATTTTTGTTCAAAATCTGCAGAATTAAAAGAGTTCTTAGATAGTCTATTTTTTCTGCTTGGTGTTGGATAGAATGGACATTTTTTTAATACCGAACACTTAGTTTTGAACTTAGATTCTTATTTGTTTTCTTCTCTTAGGGCAATGGAGACATTATGTCATTGAGTGTGTAAATTGCCCATTATCGAAAGGCCCGTATCTAGTCATCTTCAACGTGATTATATCTTCAGCGTATGATGGGCATGCTTTTGCAAGTTGACTTTAAAATATGTATATTGGAGTTTGATTGATTGGGTTGATGATTATTATTATTGGTGCTATGATCAGTGAGCCTCTCAGCAAAAACTTTTCCACCTGTAAAAGCTCATTTAACAGGTTCATATTGGTCATTTAATTCTGGTGAGATATGAGATGCATGTACAGCTAGCCAACTCGGTCCTTTGGTTGTAAGTGTAACCCTTGTGGAAAGGAGTTGACAGTTAGTGTGTACAAGGAATTATCTAGTTTTGTTGTACTACTACAAGAAAAGGTTGTTGTGTTGTGAGCAACATAGATTTAGCCCCTTACATTCTAGAATTCTGACCTAATACTCTGATTTGTTTTCCAAATTCTTGCAATCATAGGTTGACTTGAAAATGTGGAGTGTTTCAAAAAGGCTTTCAACGTTCATGTTTGTGGGGGATGTATGGAACTATGGAATAATTCTAGATAGTTATTGTTTGAGTTTATCGGAATCACCAAGATGTCATGAATAAAGCTAAATCCGAGATGAGTTTTTTTTGGCAAAAGATATCTAATGCAATTCGAGATTTCAACACATGATCTTAGATGATTAATGCCTTGTGGTCCAAAAACATGATTATTGCATTGTAATTTGTTTAGTGCATTGAGTAGAGTTTTGACACTACGTTGGGAATTCATGTATAATTCCAGTACTAAATTGTGTTCTTTTCAACATTACATGACGAACTCTTGTAGATTGAGATAGATACTGAGCACCATTAGATTTTAGTCTATGCATTTCATCCCCACTGTTGAGTACGTGATCGACTTACTAGCTGACTTTATCATCATTATAACCCTTATTTCATTTCATTCTGAATATAAAAAGTCCATGGATCTGTAGTTTATGTACCCTTATGAGGCCCAATAGTAATAATCATGTAAAGATCATTGCTGATCTGAGGTTGATAATCATGGAATGTGATTATTATTTAGGAGGATCTGTATACTCCGAAGACTTCTTTACTACCATGATGGATGCCTAGTTAATATGTGAAACTCGTAAGCATGGGTAAAATAAACCGTTCTAATCTCTTCCATGCTACTAGCATAATCTATCCTCATCCGCCTTCTCCTTGATCAGTTAACAAAGATGGTTGAGTTAAATATTGCTCCTAAAATGGTACCTCGAACTATATATTTCGTGATCTGTATATTTCATCTTTGTTAAGACAATGCTTTTCCTCTTGGGTTATCGTACATGCTGCGGTGATTGATCTTAAGTGGCATGTGAATAGTGAAGTAGTTGCCGCCAAGGGAGGGGCATGCACCCTTGGGGCCCCGGGTAGAAGCCTAGTTAACCACGATCCCAACTGCTACTGTAGCTGCGATGGTTGGGGGACATGTTGCTTGGCACACCGAGGTGCTGATCTGACGGTGTTGGTCTCGGCACTTGTGTGCTTTAACCCGGTGCTCGAGCGCGGGCCAAGTAGTCATGATTGGTCGTCTAGTGCTTCGCTTGTCACTTAGAGTTAACACTCGTGTACAGGCCAATATAGGCCACATTGGTCGGTATTCCGAGTGGGAGCACTAAGAGGGGAGTTCCGGGAAATGTGATTAATGAAGTTGGGGATGGGACGTGAATCTCCTGTGCATAAGGAGGATTGGGCTCATCACGAAGATTCATGGGTTGGACTCTAGATTGTGAATCGGAAGTATCAATTGTGAACTGGAGCTAAGTGGACATGTTGGGAACTTAGTTAGGATGCATTGTACCCTGTCGCATACCTACGGAGGCACCCCAACCCTAAGGTATTCTTTTTGCCTTAGAGTTATAGTGTGAGGTCTCACCAGACCAAGACCACAGACTATCCGCAAAGCTTGGTTACTCATATCCATGTCTAATAACCAAAATAAAAATGTGATTCTTGTGAGATCTGGTTACCTAGTTTCTTTCTCTTTTGCACACATTTAAATTATATCATGCCTATTGTTGTATAGTTTTATCTAATTTGTATTGGGCAACTTTGCTCATAATGTACCTACGTGTGGATCCGCAGGTCCTCAGCAGTGAGCCGTTCGGAGACATCACTTTTAGTGCAGCTTCACTACACTTCTTGTAGCACAGTTGGTAGTAGTTTTTACTGTCTTCTTTACTTGTAGTTTCTTTATGAGAGACATGACATGTAATATATAAGTGTGGACATCTATATTTATGCTTACATGTATTCTTATGTGGACATAGAAATTGATAATAGAATGTAATGGAATTGGTGAATGAAAATACATGTGCTTGTGAACAGGTTGAATGCAATGGGAAGCAAAAAAAATTTCCTTTGCATGTTTCTATTTTCTCCTGCTTTTGTGAATGTCAAATATTCGAATGTGGAATATATATGCGTGGATTGGTTAGCCGAGTACCCGGATCCTAAGGACGTCACAATATGCTTCTCACAAACCGAGGCAATGATCCAAGAAAGCAACTTCTTGATTTTGTCTCATGAAATCCGTTATCTCCTTCACGAGCGATCAATCCAGCAGCACAACAGCAGCACGATGACGATCATGTTCTCTCAAAACCTAGGGTAGTGAACGGACACAAGGGAATAAAAGAGAGAGATTGAACATGTAGAGAGAGAGGTGTTGCTTAAACTTAATTGTGTAGATAAAAAGACTAGGGTTAGCCCTTCTTTTAGATAAAATTGGATGGCTAGGATAGACTCCTAATGCAATCCTAATTAAATCAATGGTTAAGATTTTGTAGCAACAATTTGCAACATTATAACTAGTTTTGAAAGGAAAAAACAAGTTGAAGATATTCTTCAACAAATTAATTCAATAAAATCAATCTTCGTGTAGAAGAAAAAGGAAAGTGGGGATCCTCCTTCTTATTATCGGGTGTACGGTCACCATTATGCCTTCATCATGATCGTCCACTCTTACTAGGAGTGGAGTGATCTCCACTCCATTCCTTAATTGGTGAGATCTCAATCTCCACACATATGCAACAATTTTATTTCTTGAATTTTCATCGAAATAATTTCAGATTATTTTGTGAGAAATCATGTCATTGATAATTATGAATCATATTCATTTACCCAGTATTAAATGTAAATCACATTTACATTTAATTGTATAATGTGAATCCAATCAACACTAACTTATAAACTGTAAATCATATTTACAATTAATTCTATTTATGATATTGTGTATCACATTCACAACATTTATTATTATTGTGGATAATGTTATCAACAATTTAAATCCAATATAATTATCTCAAATGCCTCTCTACATAAGCCCAAATAATGTGAATCATATCAACATTCTTAATGATAATTAAATCGTATTTGATCATCAACTTTCCAATGCTCAAATAATGTCATTATTGGAATTCTTCTTGAACTCTTTCAAGAACAATGTGCCTTCTCCACGGATACTTGAAGATAAGGATATGATGATTGTATATTCCATGTATAGTGACTTGAATACTGAGATCTAATCCATATCCAGATCTAAAAGGCCTCTCGGATATGTCTAATGAAGTCAGATGATATATATAATCTTCTCATTGCAATCAAGTTATATTCAGATCAATGTCCAACATTTTTAAGATTAGATAATTTATCTACTGAGTGGAATCACTGAAATCCAAACTTCTTTCATTACTCTCTCGAAACGGAAGCCATCACAGTTATACAATCGACTAAGATCACATCACCCTCAAGTACTCCTAACACATGGACATCCAGTATACTAGAAGACCTAGAATAAAACTCGAAGTTCTAATCATGTTTGAACTGTCTTCTTCATGATTTTATCATTAAGTTTCTTATTCGATCATTGGGAGTTGGTATCAATCATATGCTTTCCAAAATCATATATCATACCTACAAATATTGCCATGCTTTCAAGGCAAGATGACTATCAGTGGAATTTGGTTGGTTCCAATATCTCATGAGTGAGCCCATCTCTTCTAGTTCTGTAGTGAACATGTACGATCCCTTTGGGAGATCATATCATGTGTATGCACACTAGCTCGTTGATGTATAAACCTTAATTAGGTCATCGACCTAATGGCTTGTCTAGTATACCTACTCAAACATATAGTAACACATATGTCTATGGTTAGAGGATGCATGCATGCATCGTGAAAACATACGATAGAGGTCTTGGTTATCTCGTTCTCTTGAAGAAAACTCTTTGATTTAATTTATCGGATACCTCTGTATCTCTATTCCTATGTAGGATATGTATCAAAAAGTCGGTCGGATATCAGCCTTTGAAATAAGGATTTCCATCCTTTCTTAGGCCGGAGATCATTTCTCAACAATCATTTGACGGTGCTAGTGAATCCTCAAACTAACTCTTTAGATATCATCTCAGCACCAGCCTCTATGATCCAACCAATATATCAACAGTTATATGATCATCAAGATGTCCATCTCTTGCAACAGCTATTTCCGTCTACGCATACATCACTAGAAATGCATTTGTATACTGTGGAAGTCATCATGGGAAGAGTCATAGATGGAACACACAGGAATCGAAAAACTACTGATGATCTAACAAATAGTAAATTTGGATTCGTACATCATATGTATTGTTCACTCAAACCTATCGCATTTTGTGTAACAGTTTCATTCTCCGTATTAATCTATTAGATGTCTTTCGATCCATCCATTTACATGTATATACAGTTATCTAATTATTTTGGGAAAGGATCTGGTCCAACTTGAGTCAAAGGATTTCACAAAATACATATTTTTTCTTAAGTATATTCATGTATGTACTCATGGGTGGTACAGGTACACAATTCTCATGCACATTTTTCATGTCTGCTACAAATGTGCAGGATCTGGATACAGGTACAAGATTTTGGTGTACCAGTGTACCGATACATAGTCTTTTGATGTATTAGCACACAGTTATTGTGTACCGGTATACAATAACCATCGACTCTCAATGGTCATTTATTTTCCTACTGATTGGTATACCGAAACACATGGCATTTGTCTTGGTATCCAATTACCTGGGCACAAATTTTATTAACCAATTTAATGTGCTCTCATGGGGGTTTGGTTCCCATGATTGCCTTTGACATAATCCCCAACCCCAAACTTCTATTCTAGCATGTCTCTTCTCGTGTGTTAGACACTCTAAATGCACATGCAATCGTGGGTCTGATTCAACATATGATGGGATAAACATTCAATCTAAAAGAAACCCTTAAAGCTCTAGGATGATCAAGCATATAGGTATAATAAAACTATGTGGAACCACCATCATGAGGGGACGAATTGTTACCTTCGACAATGGCCCCTCAGCTTTTGCTCACACATAGAAATGGTATTTCCGATGCTTAGTATGCAATGAGCAGGTGTGCACATCAATGACCCCGAGCTCCTGAAGATATTGGCGCCCTTAAATCATCATTTGGATGACTTTTTCCAGCAACTTCCCTCTGAGGATCTCTTCAGTGATCCGGTGGTGCTCTTATAAAGTGGAAATGGCGGTTTCTCTCTTTGGGTAGTGCACCCTCTTATGTTTTGGTGATGTAGCTCTAATCAGATCCATGTCCATTTTTACCAATCCATTTACATATAATGACCAGACTCACTCTACCCAGCTTGGATTTTGATGTTCTTGAGAATCATTGGAAATTCCTGATAAGATGTACATGATAGAGGGTTCATTTGTGTCATTTGGATATGAGATGCTCTCCACATTTTAAAAATTCAGATCTTACATTAACCAGTTAACCAAGATATTTCACTGAAAAGTCAAATGTTTAGCATATGTATTGAGTAGTCCATGACTGGCTTCGAAGGATAGCAATAGAATTTTAGATATATAAGTCCATTATGAACCATTATGCTATAAATGTTATTGCAATTATATCATTCCAACTATGAAATAAATCATATTTATATTTACATTATTGATAAGATCCTTGTGTGAATAGGGATCCCATGGCCACTTTAAGTATAACATAGTTATTGGTCTAAGGAGTTACATGGTAAAGTTTGATGCATAGGTGTTGATCTAAGGAGCTAAACTGAGGATACAGCTAGTGTTGTAAAGGGATATTCAAAGTGGATCTCCACTCTGAAAAGAGATGGCAATCTTCTCTAAAGGTCAATATCCTTCCTGATGCAATTTCCATGCATAGTAAGGGAGACTAGAAATTATTGGTGATGTCAAGTTAAAGAGTTAACTTGACAAGATCATGATATTACGACCTATATTGTGAAATTTCACAAGGTCGACAAACATCCTTTAATTGAAGACGAATGTGTATTTACATATCTGAATATGTACATTTAGCTAATCAATAGCTTGTTTTCCTGACGAGGTCTATATATTGATGAGTTTGTGTGCATAAAAGAACATATGAGACATGTGATATCTCAAAGTAATCATAAAGTTTTATATTCAATAAATTGGAAGACATCTCACTCATGGAGCATTGCGAGGTCACATCGAATTCCACTATTGGTCACTTGTTCAGGAAATGGGATACGAACTCAAGAATGTGATCATATGTTTTTGTAAAGCATATGTTTGATATTGTTGTCAAATGGTCAATTGAGAAATCTATTGATAAATTCTAAAAGGGCGTGGCTAAACTTGAGAATAAATAGTATCAATTATTTAAAGTCTTTTACTGTGTAGGATGCGTAAGTATTGGGAATACTCGAGATCTTGCTCCCTAGCATGTGTTAGATCATTCAGAGGCCTTTTTTTGTTCTCCTTTTCTTAACTAACTGGATCGGCCACCCCCTAACCAGTAACCCCTTGTGACGTATATGGTGGGATGCGATCATAATAAATTGCATACCACGACTCTTTCATTCCAATGGAATGATGAAAAAGGGATGGATTTTAATGATTCCACTTAGAATCTGAATAAATGAGATTTAATTGGACTAGATCACAGTTCATCGAACCAAATCATGATCCAAAGAGTTGGAGAGTAATCTGAAATAGTTCATAGTCAATCAATGAATTGGTTTGGTATAACTAGATTGGAAGGCTCAAGTGGCTAAACACCATGATATTTGATCTATAATATAATGTCAAGTCACTATTTATCATCTATGATCACCATTTCATTATCTCCAAGTATTAGCGAATACACAACTAGTGCAATTAATAGTCATTCATCTAAAAAATTTGTAGTCACAATAACGAGAATTGCAAAATCCTTAATGTTTGGCGATTAGTCTCTAGGACATGAATGGGATTCACATAAGTAGCACTTGAATTAATATGAATGTGATTAATAATTATTTGAATTAATGTAAATATGGTTCATCTAATATTGATATTGACATGAATATGATTCACATATTATATTAATGTTGTTGTGAATTGGATTCGCAAGTCATCATTAGTTAAATGTAAATTACATTTTACCTTGGTCTAATGAATTGGATTCTTTTTTAGGATGATTTGAAGATTATCTTAAACAAGTAATTACTAATAAATATCAATAGATAATTTAACAATTACCAAAAGAGGTCAACATAGGATTAAAATTTGGTGGTAGGCCCACCAATTCAAAATGGGTGGGACTCTATCCATCCATAACGGCCGTCCCCTCATAGACTCCTATATAAGGAGAGGGGAAAGCCAGTCAGCCACCATAGCCTCTTATTCAAGAAAGGGCAAGAGCCATATTACCTCTAAAAGTGGTCATCTCTTCTCCCTCACCCTCTACACCATATTATGGTTATCATCCCTCCTTCCCTCCTCTTCATGTTGAGGCTAGTTGTAGAATAAGGATATCATTCATCTCTATGAGCCTCGTGCCCATGGAGAAGATGATGACTTCCTGAGACGAAGTCCAAAGCAAGGAGTATGTGGTGATCAGCCTTGATCATTATCCATGTAGAGAAAAGCAAGATGAGAAATTTGTTTCTTGGTTCGTAGGAGGTTCATGATTTATCTTCACATATGTGAGTACTATGTAGAAGAGACTTTATACAGGAGATCTTTTTCCTTAGAGGCTACACATATCGATGGTATAATCACTCTACGCATGAAATGGTGCGGAAGTAGTTTCAATTACCATGTGGTTTCGCATTGTAAGAAAAAAATTGTTATTGTTGCTACGTTGCTCATACGATGGGAATTCTATTTTTTCATATTTGTTCCGTTCTTTCTGTGTTTTCAGTAATATTTGAGGTCAAACCTCCATTTAGCAACCTCCGTTTCAGTTATATCTGAAGATAATGGTAGGAAAAAGTCAGAAGATCATTGGAGGTCATCATGCATGCAATGATGCACAATCGACACAGAGAATCTTGCTACCTATCAAGCACGTCACAGTTGATAAAATGTTATGATCAAAACGAGAGAGGGAACAGCTTAGGGAGAACATGTGCTTTAAGAAGCCTAGGCATGCATAGGTTGGCAAGGGTGTGTATACGTACACGATTGCAGGGAGGGAGGGGGTGCGGGCAGGGGCCAGGCCCCCCGTTTCTCCAAACCTTCCTTTGCTAATTTTAGAAGGTCTCATGCCATCATGTGTTGGTCCCCCCGTGTCTCCCTAATTTTAGGGAAAAAAGCGTGCCTTTTTTATTTTAGGGAAAATGAGACGCACATCTTCCTCTCTAAAATTAGAGAAAATCAGATTGGCTCCTCCACACGCCCTTCCCTAATTATTGGAACCACATTCAAATTCAAAAAATTGAAAAAATAATATTAACTATTTCCTCAGGTAGTAGACATGATTACTCATAAGATTGTCGAAGTTTATTTCTATAATGCGAATAAGTAGTGCATGTAGCCCACCTCTACCCCCACCCACACCCCCCCCCCCTTTAATTTTCAATTTCTCAATTTGACAACAGGAACGAAATAGATTCTGACAATTTCCTATGTCATGACTTAAATGTAACCGTTTGGACACCATCCCAACCTTCGCTTCTATTGATTTAATTCAACCTTCCTTCATTGCTCGCAAGAAGTGCGTGCACATTTCAACATCATCGAATATATTTTTGATTTATTACTATTTTTCAATTGATTTAATAATAGATGCAAATTAAATTATTAATACTTGTAAATGAAAAACTTGATCACATAAGCTTGCTATTTGCTATGATGGTAATCATATCACCTCTTATGGATGTGCTTATTTAATTTCCACACCATTAAATTATCAAAAATTTTATTTATATCTTGTGGTTTTCATAGATTTTAGAGTAGATGTTAGAGTTTTTGTTAAACAATAGAAGAAGTGATATAATGGAATGGCACTTTTAGTCGTTAATCTACTGTTATAATGACGCTAAAAGTTTGTGGGGTATAAAAATGAGGTTTTTTTCATAATTCCCATCTGGTAAACATAATATTTCAAAAAGCTTTATAAAAATATTACTTATGAACTTTGACACGTCATTTATAATTGACAAATGATGGTATCATGTTGGTTCGTTCAAAGTTAAGCATATGCATTATAATGGAGTACTTTGTTTTTTATAACAAAATATACTAGTTGAAACCACTTATCACTAGTCAAATAAAATATGTAGTTATTTATAAGAAGAAATTATATTACCATGGTTGAATAGATGTACATTACATTATAAATTGGATTGGATTAAAGCTGTAATGATAGATATACACTTGTATAAATAATCTCCATTGGTAAACTTGTATATCAAACATTACATGTACGGATGCAAACCGACAAATACAAATCGATATATATATATATATATATATATATATATATATATATATATATATATATTACCATATCCTTTTTCATTTTTAAATAGGAATACAAATGAGCAGATTATGAGATGATGATTTTTGTTGATAAAAGGTAGAAATATTTACTCACCCAGCTTATACAACAACAATAACAAAGCCTTTTCCTACATTAAGTAGGGTCGACTACGTGGATTCTTTGCCTCCATTCAGATCTATCTTGGATCATTCTCGAGCTTACATCCAAAAAATAAGATCCCTCGGATAGTCTCATTCCAACACTTCGTGGGCCTTCCTTGCCCTCTCTTAGTCGGATCAACATCCCGGTGTTTGTAGCATATAAGCTTCCTTGTGCAGGTCTCCATACAAATACGCATTCTTGACATCAAGTTGGGAGAGCAACTGATGTCTCAACACAACAATGGAACAGAGTCTTGATCGCCCACCTCATATTTATGAACCCACTTGCCATAATACTAGTCTTGTAGTAGCCAACACTGCCATTCGCTCTCTGCTTCAACCTAAAGATCCACTTGTACCCAACCACAGAAGCCCCTATTGGGACAATATCCAAGCTCCATGTGCTTCGTGACTGTAGTGCAACTATTTCTTCCTCTATAGTAAGACGTCGTTGAGTGTCTTTCATAATCCCTAATATGTACATGGGATATAATAGGTGACAATCCCATCACCAACTTCCTGAAGACCTCCAATGGACACCCTAGTGAAACATGTCTTGAGAGAGGGTATGTAGCACATGTACCCCTCATCTTTCCGAATGCTATTTGCTGGTTAAGATCCTCTGAATGATTCATCTCCTACATGAGAATGATAGAGACACATGTAAGTAGTTGTCTACATACGACATCATATTGGGGATCCAGGCTCGCAAGAAAGGCACCCACCATTGTGATGTTTTTGTAGGACATTTGCTGCTCAAGACTGGAACCCAAGGGCATGTAGTTATGATGCTTCTCGAACATGCCATGCACGCAGGAGTAGAAAACAAGTAGAGGGTAACCATCTTGATTCGTCGTGAATATTCCATACTTGAATAGGAGGATCTTCATCTTAGTCTTCACCAGGGAGTATATGGTGGCAAGAATGTTTCACATCGGCTTAGATATGGATTTTGATGGGTATTAAAATTACCATATCCTTAAAAAACAGATTTCATTGAGAAAGAAGTTTCTCATTTTTTTCAAATACATGGATGTTTAATTTTTTTTAGTACGAAGATGATTTTCTTAGAAATTATCTATTGACATACATTGAGATAGAAGCTACAGAAAATATTTCAACGGAATCAATTACAAATGGGTATTATTCAAAGTCGAGGAGAGTGAACTTTAAATAGCTTAACATAAAGGTATGTTCGATCTCTATTTATTATAAAAACTCATAACATGATTAATTATTTCTTCAGGAACATTTCTAAATTAAAAAGATGAGGAACGATTGCTTACACGTATAATTTGTATATGACAAACTATACACAAGTCATATTTAAGTATAGTAAGTTTGTTGGTAATTTTAATACTCAACTCTTTCTTTTTCATATTTTTTTTAAAAATGTAATATATTTAACAATAATTCTTTAGTATTTTTGAAAATGGCATGATATGAAGTCAGAATAAATGTTGCATCTTAAATAAAAAAATTTCTATGTATTTAAAAAAATATCTTTCTACTATTTGCCCCCCCTTTGCTAACAATCCTGGCTTCGTCCCTGCACGATTGGCATGCGAGGGAGTACGTGCAAGTGTACATTGGTGCATTTGACAATACACTTGTGCGCATGGTGTTGTGTGCCATAGTGTACAAGCTTACACAGTGATGTAAAGATAATACCACGGAGTAAAGCCATAAGCAACAGCAACTACTTCAGGATTTTGGGGGAAAGAGAAATAGAGACATGTAGATAGAAAAGTTTAGTCAGCTGAGAATTGAAAATCTGAGGTGTGTTAAAAGTTTTATGTTTTTTCAACAGCTTTGTTAGTAGTGTCAGTCCAGAAAGTAGTAGCACGCAGGAAGACACTAATCACACTCAACAAGATAAGAATAGGCAAGAGACGAATACAACAAGCTAAGAGCAGTCTCACAATAGACCTCCTATACGAACAAAGGTAAGCAAACGACTTCCACAATCTAAGCTCGAGACGGAATGGCATAGCATAGGGCCCTTGCAAGTTGCAATAGGGAGACATCATCCGCCTGCAAGAGAATGCAAGCAATTAGGACAGACCACGAGCAGACAATAAGTTGTCCATAGGGACATACCGGGAGAAGGGAAGCTTCCCATAGTCGATTTGAAATCTGTCCTTCATGCCATTGCTGCACCCGAGTGGATAGAATCACTAAACTGATACCACATGGACGGGAAAATATTGTGCCTTATTATTGCCCTAATCCCATATAGATGTGGATAGAGATGAAAATGAACACAAATATATTCGTATCTGTTTGTATCTGCATTCGTCAAATAGAAGATATGAATGTCATTTTCTTGTATCGTGCGAATACGAATGCAAATGTTCAACATTCGCCGAATACGAATACGAATATAATATCCTCAACTTTGACGAATACGAATGTGAATATGAATGTTGAAAATTTTAAGGATACGAATACGAATATTCATTTTTTGAAGGATATAAATACAAATATGAATGCGAATGTTCAAATTCTGGATAATACCAATATTTACATGATATACAAATAAGTAAGTTTGGTAAGCTTTCTTTTATTATTTAGTTATATCTTTACATTTCCTTTTATTTTTTAGTTATTTTTATGTACAAATTCATTATTAAAATAATATACTTTTTTTACAACTACAAACCTAAAACATTTATAAGTTTTAAGTAAATTTGTACATATATGACATTCGTATATTAATTCATATTCGTTTGTCAAATATCCATATCTGAATTATCAATATTCATTTTGCATTTCAATTGGTATTTTGAGGATATGATTTTACATTTTACACATTCGTATGATATTCGTATTCATATTCATATCCGGATTTTAAAAAGGACGAGAATACAGTAATCATCGTAGATGTGGAGGGGAGATTGCAAGTTACGATTCTTGAGCATTCGCCGCCGCCACCGGATTGGGAGGAGGGCGTTGGCGGTTTCTCCCCGGCATCTTTGGGAGGCGACGCCTCGTTTTCGCAGCGGGAAGGTGAAGAGGCCCCTCCATTGGCTGCTCTCGAAACGGCGGAGTCGGAGGGTCCCGTGCCTCGCTTGGAAGTGGCCCCCACCTCTCCACGTGAGGATGGAAGGGGGGCTGATGCGGGACTCGAGTGGGCTCGTTGCGGCGCTTCTACCGTGCTCTCTTCGCATGCAGGCGGGGCGGTTGCTAGAGGCGAAGGGTCGGGTTTCGAAGGGGCGTCTCTTTTTGCGAGGAGGCTTCATGACGTTTTTTTGCATGGAATCGGCGAGGGGCCATGCACGTATGCAAATGGATGCGAATGGTCGTGGTTTAGTGCGCCATAATGTGGGGGTCTTTAATGCCCCATTTCCAAGGATGGGCCATGCACGTCTGCAAGTGGAGGGGAGTGGTCATTATTTAGTGCGCCATAATGTTGGAGTCCTTAATGCCCCATTCTCAAGGGGGTTGATGGGGCTGCCCTCAAGGGGCAGCGAACATGGCTGCTCCGCTTTATTTTGAAGCAAATTTTTTATTTTTTTTTTTTAAATATCGTCATGTATATTCATCCCTATATCCCTTCTATATGTCATTCGAATTTCGTCTGAAACAGAGACTCCTACGGCCTCCATCCAGACAGGGTCGATTTAAAAAATCCTGCGACCATTATAAAAATGACGTCTGGATGGAGGTTGTAGGAGTCTCTGTTTCTAACGAAATTCGAATGACATATAGGAGAGATATAGGGATGAATATACATGGTGATATTTTTCCAAAAAAATAAAAAATTTTGCGAAAAATGGGGTGGGGGCAGCCATGTTGGCTACCCCAGGGGGCAGCCCCATTTTTCCCATTCTCAAGTATGGGATTGGCGTCATTTGAGGTATTGCCCATCGTGCCCCATGGGACGTGGGGGGATGAGTCTGCTTGCCTTCCCCAGTGGGACCCCCTTGGTTTGCGTGGAGGGAAAACCTTGCCTCATCTATTTAGTGGGTCTTGTACTTCCGGGAAGGGCGCGGGCACTTGCGGATCTCGGCCTGCGGGCAAGTTCTCTAATTTCCAGGTTGCGGTGTCGGATGGGAAGGCTACTCCAGTTCTCACTTCTCCCAAGCGGTCGGCCGGCACCTTTGGCATTTGGGTGGACTTCCGTCGTTATTCTGGTGCAGGACCACCCAGCTCGAGCGCGTTGGTTTCTCCTTCGCGGGGGCCGACGGGAGGGACCTCTTCCCTCTCGGACTCGGTGTTGTTTGCAGCCGGCCAGACCAGTGTCGTGGTCGCGGGTGGCATCTCCTCGACTGCGGGGTCGGCGGGGAGGTGGTTGTGGTGTCCGCTTCTGGCCTTTGCGAAAGTGGCAGGCGGGCTGGGAAGCGGTACCGTAGGCGTTCTCGCTCTCGAACGGGGGCCGCGACAGGGGAAGGGCGGCTGTTGAGCGCGAATTTTTAGAGATTGGAAATTTGATTGTAAAAAATGTAGGGTCGTTGTTTATCCCCAAAATCCCTCGTCAACAAAAGATTTATTTTTTTATGATTTTTGCTACTTATTAACCTGTATAGCGGACAGGGTCGAACTCAGGGAGGCTACAATTCCCGAGGGTTATTCAATTAATCAGAAACTAATTAAAAGAAAACAGGAATCTCAAAGGACAACTATCCTTGGTTTTTGTGATTTTTTTTTAATATTTTTATTTTTTTTATTTTTTTTATTTCTAAATTTTTTTTTATTTTCTAATTTTCAAATTTTTAGTGATTTTTATTTTGCAAAAATTTTTTTAATTTTCAAAAATAATGCGAAGCAATAGGAATAAAAATCAAGAACATACACACACCGACTCTTTTTGTAATTTTCAATTATGCCAAAAAATAATCAGAAAAATTCAAAGAAAATATTTTTGGGTTTTAAAAGTTTTGAAATGTTTTTTAAAATTTTTGTAGATTTTTCGGATGTTTTTGTATTTTTTTAAAAATCAAACAGTGAAGAAATAAGAAAATGTGAACAGCCTGGAGTAATTTGCAATTTAAAAATATTTTAAATGCCCAAAACTCCTGCCTACTAGTTTTAAGATAAACTAGAAACAATTATCTACAAACAGAAACTGAAATCACAATTTTTGGATTTTTGTAGAATTTTTTATGATTTTTATAAGATTTTTGATGTTTTTCAATTTTTTGGGTTTTATAAATAATTAATGCTTGAAAATTGGTCTGAAATTAAAGGACAATGAAATACAACTATTTTAATTTTTTTTGGAATTTTTAGAGGTATTTTCAAATTTTTATGAATTTTCGAACATCAAACAATGAGAAATGACATGTTTTTGATTTTTTTAATAATACCAAATGAAGACAAAATTAATGAAAAATTTATGCTAATAAAAGAATCACATTAAGAGCATAGCACAATTTTCTCAAAATTTTTTGGATCACAAATAATATTTATTTCAATAGATGAATCATGCAATTCTCAAGTCTGGAAATGAGGGACGAAAACACAATTATTCAATGTTTCTGCATAAAAATAATAATAATAAAATGTGGAGGGAAAAAAGTAATTTACCCAACATACACATGCGACGCACGTGCAAGGCTTTGGAGTGCAGGGGTTGTTTTTGTAATTTTGAAATCTTCCGGAGGGCGCAACTGTAATTTCTTCCAAGAGTTCTTGAACTGGAGGGTGCGTATTCGTAATTTTAAAAACCTCAGAGAATCCAAATGCAATTTCTCCAATATAATATTTCAAAAATAAGCCCCAAATCTTAGGGCTCCTTCGTAATCACGCGAGCAAGAGGGAGGACAACAAGGGCGGCGACACCCTTCTTCTTCGGCAAAGGCGCCGGCGCGCAGAGCTCTGGACGGCGGATGATTCAGGCGTCGGTGTCGATCTGGAGGACGTGGGCGGCGCGGCGGAGGGTCTTCAACGGCGGCGAGGGACGCACAGGCGGGAGGTGCGGCGCTCCGCTACGGGGCGGCTGGCGTCAGAGGCGCGCGGCGGTGGGGTTCGTGCGGTGGGGGGTGGCGGAGCGGGCGGCCGACTGCCGCTGGTGCTGCCGGTGGCGGTGGGAGGCTGAATGGCGCCTGGGCGATGGAAAGGAGATGCGGCAGCGTCGAGCGGCTGGTGGCGGCCGCGTGATGGCGCGGCTTCAGCAGGAGGAGGAGACGGCGGCCCTCCTGGCTGCCGTTCTCTTTTTTTTATTTTTTTTATTTTTTTTTGTTTTTTATGTAAACAGTAAATAAAAGAAGAACAACTTTTTTTATTTTTTTTTGTAAATCTGAAAAACAGGAAATAAAGGAATAAAGAAATGTTTTTTTATTTTTTTTATTTATCCTGCAAAACAAACGTTAGGAGTAAAGGAAAAAAATTTATTTATCTACAAAATCGGAACATGGATGGGGATTCGGCGAGAGATGAGGGACTCGAATCCGATCTCCGGCCACCGTACGCGGCCGGAGTTGAGAGATCGTGAACGGTAGAAAATAGAACGTGTAGAGATTGCGAAGATGAGATGGAAAATCTTGTTGATGGCGGATCAAATCGAGATGGAGAATTTTTTTTACGATCTAGACGAACAAAATGACAATAACAAAATGCGATAAAATAAAGAGCGATTAAACTACGATAAAGATGCAAAGAAAAATACGGATCTCACCTTAGGAGCGGAAAATAGACCGTGATCGCCTCGACAAGGCCGACTCGCTGTCACCGGACGGCTCGGAGGCTAGGCAACTTCCTCGACGAAATTTCTCTCGGAGATCGGGCTCCTCTCTCTAAAGATTGATCAGGTTGGAATGAGGGAGATGGAGCCATATAAATAGAAAAGAGATGAATTTTAAATTTTGAATTTTTTTTGGATAAGAGATGAATTTTTGATTTTTTTGGTGGAAGAGATAACATGAGAGATAAAATAGAAGGATAAAATTATTTACAAAATTATCTAATTTTTTTGAATTTTCGTCACTTTATTTATTTGAATTAAAAATGTTATTTTTTTATTTTTTTAAAATGGTTAGTTAAAAATAACAACTATATACATGTACTATATACATATATGGTATTATATACAAGGGTTAAATGAGGAAATTAGCTTTTTTTTGTTTTAAGAATGTTATTATTATTATTTTTTATTTTTATTTTAAATAATTAGTAAAAATATTTACAAATATATATACAAATACAATATGCACAAAATACAAGGGAAAATTGCACAAACCACCCCAGAAACCAACTTTTCAACCGTAACTCCAAAAATTATGAAATCACAGCCATTTTGAAGATAATTTAATTTAGAATTCAATGGAAGTGAAAGTGGTTCAATTTGATATCATATGGAGCCGGAATTGATCTTTCAATTAGTGCTTAGTGGCTTTTTTTCCAAGTATGGCTACTTTTATTCTGTACATGATTTAATTGTGCAATTATTTTTATTAGTTATGACAAATTTTTATTTACAACTTTGGTTTTGAATGTTATTTGATTAGGGGTCAATTAAGGTACAAATAAATTAGTGTCAGTTTTATACAAATATACACAAAATAAGTGAGAACCACATTTTTTTTTGGATTTTCTGATTGAGGACCCTATCTCCCCCTACTTTATTCCTGGTCGATCATGTCAAGTCTTGACCTTCTCTCGGGGTTCGGGTCAGCCTGTATACAGTCTTCCTTTTTTTATTTTCTTTATTTTTCCTTTCTTTCTTTATTTATTTATTTTAGGTTAAAATTAGTAAGGAATGTACAATATTTACACACAAATGCAAGTTAGTAAGAATATGGAGTTAGCGTTATATGCAGGTGTTTTATAAGGGATTTTAAGCTAAAATAAATGAATAAAGATGACGAATCGCAGATTCATCATCCCCCTATGCTTTACCTTTGCTAGTCCCTTAGCAAACACTTATTTGAAAGAATAAGTGAAGAAGAAAAAGAAAGGGAAAATAAAGAAAGTAGGACAATATTGAGTATTAAACTTATCTTCATAAAATTGTAGTTTGGAGCTCTGTCGGACCTTTGGATTATTTGTGTGTCGGAACTTCTGTGAGACTTAGAATTTTAAAACCAACAGCCTTCAAGTTCTACACATCATTATCACAGTTTTGGCCCAGAAGTCATCTTAGATCAATCCTCTTCCCAAAGCATACCCTATGAACATTGAATAATCGACTCATGTGTGTGAAAAATTTTAGCTCTTCCCATACAGGATGCCGGACTACCATGCAAATCTCTTCTCCAATAACTCGTCCTCGGGGAGTCAGGTATTTCCTTCTAAGGTCTGTCGTGATGTGTTCACAATCGAATTGGGGGAGAAGTTAGAAGAATGAGAAAAGAACTGGAGGGTGGTTTGGTGTAGTCACCTCTCCTTGTGAAGCTGGCCAGTGTAGCCGAGTCTCCACTAAGATCTGCAGGTTTTCTTGAAGCTTGGACCTTTTTGGTCAGATTTTTATTTGGTAGTAACTTCTTTGTATTTGGAGTTTTGGTGGTTCTGCTTGGATCTTGTTGTGCCCCTACGGATATAGAATCTTTTTTTTCGTACATGTTTTGGGGTCTTAGAAAAAATTGTGCCCAGCCGTCCATCCCTTTTCCAAAGCTTTATTTCAACCCGTTACTCCGGTCTTTAGATTTCCACGCTACCAGAAAAGAAACTCACACAGTCTTCCAACATCCCGTCTGAGTTGAGCTAAGTGCATAGTGCGGGAGTACAAATTAATTCGCTATTCCAGAGTTGTACCCAGAATGAAGAGACCAGGTTAGACACTAAGGATCAAATGCTGCACATTGTCATGTGGAACTCAAAGAATTAAGTCAAAGACCTGAAGCTTCTAAAATCCTATTTCTCGGTGAAGTTCCTCTGAGAATTAGGTGGATTAAGGTCCAACTAAGCTCCATTCTTCAATTTTATTCCAGACATAGTTTAAATATCAATACTATCCTGAAAAATGCACATGCAAATGCAGAATATGAACAACGCAGAAAGTTTTTTTTTTGGAAAAGAATGATGCACATGTGAAAAGAACCATTTTTTAAACAATTTTCTAATTTTGAACTTTTTATGGATTTTTGGAGAAAAATGCAGATGTGAAAAAAAAGTTTTTTAATGCAAATTTTTATGATTTTTGGTTTTGTATTTTTTTTAAAGGAGAAAGGGTTAGTAATATATACAAGTATATACAAGAGACTTCTTTTTTTGTTGTTTTGTTTTTTTTGTGTGTTTTTTTTTGTTTGTTTTTTTGTTTTTTTTTCTCTCCCTCTCTTCCCATTTTTTTTTGTTTTGTTTGTTTTTTTTGTTTTTTTTTGTTTTTTTATAAAATATACACATAACCCCCCAAATAAATGTATTTAAAAGTACGAGTTATGTCTAAAGTATATATACAATATATACGACACCCCCCTATACTTAGCTCGAACTATGTCCTCATAGTGATCAGAGAGCGACAAAGGAAGACATAACTCGTGCTAAGCAAAGAAAGGTGAAAAGACTCCTATGCTACAACGACTCAAAGAAAAGATAAAAATGAAGAGAAGTTGGTGATCCCCCCCTATACTTAGGATCAAGTAATCCTAAGTATAGTGGAATGTACAAAGGGGAAAACCGATGAAGAGAATGTACAGACTCACAGAGACACGATATGAACAACATCACCCCCCTATACTTAGGGTAGAGTATCCCTAAGTATATGCAACAACAACAAGGGTGATAAACAAGACGAATATGAACAACACAAATCCTTCACCCCCCTATACTTAGGATAAAGAACATCCTAAGTATAGCATATATACACACACACACACGGAAAAGGGGTGAATGATAAAACGGGAGAAGACGGAGTGAAACGAAAGGATATACAAGAGGAGTGGATTTACAAAGGTTAAGAAGGTCGAAAGCGAACCTTCTTGCGGGACCGCTGAGGTATGGATTTGACAAGATGTAGGTCGATATTGGGATTATCATTAGATATGAACTGAGTAGAATCGACCAAGAATGTATGCTCAGCGGTTTCAGATTGTGCAGGCCTAAACCGGTTATTGGAAGTAGTGTGACCATGTCCTGCTTGGGAAGTCTCGCAAACATCAAAGTAAAATGGCTCGAAATCATTATCAGAAAAAGTAGGATCAATTTCAGCCTGGCGAGCCTCTACTGGATCATCATCTTTATCAAAAGGCCCAAATTCCTTTATAAAAGCAATCAAATCAAATTTGGCCTGATCGGTCTCTTCTTTATCAGGGTGAGTAGGAACAGACTTATCAGTGAAAGTAGTCAAATCGTGTCCTTCCTGTCTAGTCTCAGGGTCTGCCTTCCGCTCTAGGGTGTCTATCGTGTAAATTCCGCGGATGTCATCAATGCATCGCCACGTACCAGAAGAGGGAACTCCAAGGTCTATGCTTTCCGAGTCCTCCTCCTTGAAGAGGAATTCTCGGGTTTCAATATCATTCATCATATAGCAAAAATCTCTGGTATTATCATCATGATCAAAGTCCTTGGGGTTGTCTAACACGGGTGGGCTCTCATGGGATGCGGGTTTCTGGATGGTAGTGGGTGTAGTGATTAACACATCGCTCCCTACATCAGAACGGAAGCGAATCTCTCCTGAACCATAGTCAATAACGGCTCCTGCAGAGGCAAGGAAAGGCCGTCCCAGGATGATTGGAGGGTGCTCCACAGGGGTGGAGGTCTCCATGGACATTACAACAAAATCCGAAGTAAAATCCATGCCCTGAATAAGAATGACAGCGTTTTCTAAAATACCCTTCGGCCTCTTGATAGATCCATCAGCAAATTGAACTATCATCCTGGTTTTCTTGAGAGGCCCAAGATGAAGAGACTGTACCATAGAGAAGGGTATTATGTTGATTGATGAACCGCCGTCAAGGAGAGCGTTATCACAAGAATAGTCAGATATGGAGCAACTCACAAGAGGTGTGGCCGTGTTCCCTTTCTTAAAATACGGACGGTGAGAGATGGCGTAGGCAATGGCCATGGTCAAGATGTGACGCTCAGATCTTCTCCTTCTCTTTCTCTTCTTGTGTTGAGGAGTAGATAAATCTGTCATGGCCTGTTGAAGTGGGGCTTTAATGATCTCATGAAGGGTGGCCACCACTTCGACTTTAGTCAACATTTTTTTGAATTTTTGGACCTCATCCATACAAGGGAGGAGGTCGGAATCAGCATTTACATGAGGATTGCCAAGAGCAGTCTGTACAGTGGCATCCTCGGGATCTAGGTTGGGACATGGCTGTGTACGTAAATGATCGGGCATTTGGGTTCTTTTCTCACAAAATGAATCAATAATATGTCTCCCAGAATCTTTTTGTATTTTCAAAATTTTCTCATTTTTTGTGTTTTGGATGATTTCAAGCTCTCATGATTATCCTCGAGTGAATCAATATCCTCAAATATTGGAGCAGCGTTCTGTCTCTCATTTATGTTAATAAAATTGGAAATCTTCGAATTCATATGCTCCACCATTTGATTCAATGTGTTAAGTGTGGAAATCATGAAAGGTGACTCCAAAATCCCAGGATCGGGTGGGTTGAATGAGGGTGGGTGAAAATCAAAATCCTCCGTCTCCTGAAATAATGGGTTAGGCGGATATGCACAAAGATCAGGAGGAAGATCCTCTTGGAAAAGAGAAGGTGGATCGTCTAGAGAGTACGAGGTATCTGCGAAGATTGGATTAGAATAACTCCAGTCGGCCATCTTCGAAACAAATGATGGGAGAGCACGAGGGTAAAGCCAAAAGATATGGAGAAAAAGGCGCAAATGCACAGAAAAGATCTGGTATTCACGCAAACAATCAAACACAATACAAACCCCCAATTCACCAACTCAACGCAGTGTGAAGACCGTGAAGGTTCGGTCAATTATCTTGTTGATTTTAGAGTTTGGTGATAATCACAAAGTTGTACAAACACTTAGGCTGATTTATGGGATTTGGGCACTAACCTTAGTGTGTACGCGAGCAAGTTAAAACGAATACACTGAGGGGGTTACTCTCCCCAAAACAATGATTTTTCCTTGTATTTTTTTTTAGGGTCGAGTTTTCTTTAGCAGTCCCAAATTTTAGGCAGTTGTCACTTGGTTAAGATATTTTCAAAGAATCGCCTACCGAGTGTCCAATTTCCTTTTTAACTTATGTGAATGAAAACAAGGGAGGAGATCGGAAATGCCAATGCGCGATTAAAAACGATGATGCATGCAGGGGTTAGAGATGCGTACCTTGTCGCCGGCACTCTACATGCAAGTGATCCGCGCAGAATTTAAATACAGAAAATAAACTAACCTATATGCAAATGCAAGTAAACCGTCCTAGATGATAACTTCTATTAACGGGCAAGAACAAGTTAATTTGACTAAGTCCAAATTACGATCTACTCTATAGGCACAGAAATTCTTGTTTAGGGTGTTTGGACCTAATTAATTACCTGGCTCAAGCAAATTAATTAAAGCAATCAACAGGTGGCTCACGAAATCCACGGAAAACCAAGAAAAATAAAGGCGATGAAAACAAAACCGGTGAGGTCCCCCAAGTGCACCGGCACTTGGCGAAACAGACCCCGCAACAAATAAATGTCCTTTTACAAGAGTTCAAATGCTAGAAAATAAAAACTCTCTCTTTTTTTTCTTTTTCTCTCTTTTTTTTCTTTCTCTTTTTTTTCGGCTCTTTCAATTTTCTTCTCCTCTTCTCACGCTATCCTGTGGCTTGGTGAAGAATCAAACCGCCTCCACGTCGCTTGGGTGCTTCGGCTCTCCTAGGATCGCCTCCTTCGCTCCGCGGGCCCTCGCAAGAAAAAGAAAAGAAAATGTGTAAGAAACACAATTTTCAAATATGAGAAAATGATGAAATGAATGCAATGGATATGAGCAATGGAATAATGTGGCAAACAGATATTTACAACCAAGAATAGCAGGTCAAAAGAGAAACCTAACTACCCTCGCCGTGCCTCCCCGGCAACGGCGCCATTTTGTTGAGCGCGAATTTTTAGAGATTGGAAATTTGATTGTAAAAAATGTAGGGTCATTGTTTATCCCCAAAATCCCGCGTCAACAAAAGATTTATTTTTTTATGATTTTTGCTACTTATTAACCTGTATAGCGGACAGGGTCGAACTCAGGGAGGCTACAATTCCCGAGGGTTATTCAATTAATCAGAAACTAATTAAAAGAAAACAGGAATCTCAAAGGACAACTATCCTTGGTTTTTGTGATTTTTTTAATATTTTTATTTTTTTTATTTCTAAATTTTTTTTAATTTTCTGATTTTCAAATTTTTAGTGATTTTGATTTTGCAAATTTTTTTTTAATTTTCAAAAATAATGCGAAGCAATAGGAATAAAAATCAAGAACATACACACACCGACTCTTTTTGCAATTTTCAATTATGCCAAAAAATGATCAGAAAAATTCAAAGAAAATATTTTTGGGTTTTAAAAGTTTTGAAATGTTTTTGAGAATTTTTGTAGATTTTTCGGATGTTTTTGTATTTTTCTAAAAATCAAACAGTGAAGAAATAAGAAAATGTGAACAGCCTGGAGTAATTTGCAATTTAAAAATATTTTAAATGCCCAAAACTCCTGCCTACTAGTTTTAAGATAAACTAGAAACAATTATCTACAAACAGAAACTGAAATCACAATTTTTGGATTTTTGTAGAATTTTTTATGATTTTTATAAGATTTTTAATGTTTTTCAATTTTTTTGGGTTTTATAAATAATTAATGCTTGAAAATTGGTCTGAAATTAAAGGACAATGAAATACAACTATTCTAATTTTTTTGGAATTTTTAGAGGTATTTGCAAATTTTTATGAATTTTCGAACATCAAACAATGAGAAATGACATGTTTTTGATTTTTTTAATAGTACCAAATGAAGACAAAATTAATGAAAAATTTATGCTAATAAAAGAATCACATTAAGAGCATAGCACAATTTTCTCAAAATTTTTTGGATCACAAATAATATTTATTTCAATAGATGAATCATGCAATTCTCAAGTCTGGAAATGAGGGACGAAAACACAATTATTCAATGTTTCTGCATAAAAATAATAATAATAAAATGTGGAGGGAAAAAAGTAATTTACCCAACATACACATGCGACGCACGTGCAAGGCTTTGGAGTGCAGGGGCTGTTTTTGTAATTTTGAAATCTTCCGGAGGGCGCAACTGTAATTTCTTCCAAGAGTTCTTGAACTGGAGGGGGCGTATTCGTAATTTTAAAAACCTCAGAGAATCCAAATGCAATTTCTCCAATATAATATTTCAAAAATAAGCCCCAAATCTTAGGGCTCCTTCGTAATCACGCGAGCAAGAGGGAGGACAACAAGGGCGACGGCACCCTTCTTCTTCGGCAAAGGCGGCGGCGCGCAGAGCTCTGGACGGTGGAAGATTCAGGCGTCGGCGTCGATCTGGAGGACGTGGGCAGCGCGGCGGAGGGTCTTCAACGGCGGCGAGGGACGCACAGGCGGGCGGTGCGGCGCTCCGCCACGGGCCGGCTGGCGTCAGAGGCGCGCGGCGGTGGGGTTCGCGCGGTGGGGGGTGGCGGAGCGGGCGGCCGACTGCCGCTGGTGCTGCGGGTGGCGGTGGGGGGCTGAATGGCGCCTGGGCGATGGAAAGGAGATGCGGCGGCGTCGAGCGGCTGGTGGCGGCCGCGTGATGGCGCGGCTTCAGCAGGAGGAGGAGACGACGGCCCTCCTGGCTGTCGTTCTCTTTTTTTTATTTTTTTATTTTTTTTGTTTTTTATGTAAACAGTACATTAAAGAAGAACAACTTTTTTTATTATTTTTGTAAATCCGAAAAACAGGAAATAAAGGAATAAAGAAATGTTTTTTTTATTTTTTTTATTTATCCTGCAAAACAAACGTTAGAAGTAAAGGAAAAAAAATTATTTATCTACAAAATCGGAACATGGATGGGGATTCGGCGAGAGATGAGGGACTCGAATCCGATCTCCGGCCACCGTACGCGGCCGGAGTTGAGAGATCGTGAACGGTAGAAAATAGAACGTGGAGAGATTGCGAAGATGAGATGGAAAATCGAGTCGATGGCGGATCAAATCGAGATGGAGAATTTTTTTTACGATCTAGACGAACAAAATGACAATAACAAAATGCGATAAAATAAAGAGCGATTAAACTACGATAAAGATGCAAAGAAAAATACGGATCTCACCTTAGGAGCGGAAAATAGACCGTGATCGCCTCGACAAGGCCGACTCGCTGTCACCGGACGGCTCGGAGGCTAGGCAACTTCCTCGACGAATTTTCTCTCGGAGATCGGGCTCCTCTCTCTAAAGATTGATCAGGTTGGAATGAGGGAGATGGAGCCATATAAATAGAAAAGAGATGAATTTTGAATTTTGAATTTTTTTTGGATAAGAGATGAATTTTTGATTTTTTTGGTGGAAGAGATAACATGAGAGATAAAATAGAAGGATAAAATTATTTACAAAATTATCTAATTTTTTTGAATTTTCGTCACTTTATTTATTTGAATTAAAAATGTTATTTTTTTATTTTTTTAAGATGGTTAGTTAAAAATAGCAACTATATACATGTACTATATACATATATGGTATTATATACAAGGGTTAAATGAGGAAATTAGCTTTTTTTGTTTTAAGAATGTTATTATTATTTTTTTTATTTTTATTTTTATTTTAAATAATTAGTAAAAATATTTACAAATATATATACAAATACAATATGCACAAAATACAAGGGAAAATTGCACAAACCACCCCAGAAACCAACTTTTCAACCGTAACTCCAAAAATTATGAAATCACAGCCATTTTGAAGATAATTTAATTTAGAATTCAATGGAAGTGAAAGTGGTTCAATTTGATATCATATGGAGCCGGAATTGATCTTTCAATTAGTGCTTAGTGGCTTTTTTTCCAAGTGTGGCTACTTTTATTCTGTACATGATTTAATTGTGCAATCATTTTTATTAGTTATGACAAATTTTTATTTACAACTTTGGTTTTGAATGTTATTTGATTAGGGGTCAATTAAGGTACAAATAAATTAGTGTCAGTTTTATACAAATATACACAAAATAAGTGAGAAACACATTTTTTTTGGATTTTCTGATTGAGGACCCTATCTCCCCCTACTTTATTCCTGGTCGATCAGGTCAAGTCTTGACCTTCTCTCGGGGTTCGGGTCAGCCTGTATACAGTCTTCCTTTTTTTTTATTTTCTTTATTTTTCCTTTCTTTCTTTATTTATTTATTTTAGGTTAAAATTAGTAAGGAATGTACAATATTTACACACAAATGCAAGTTAGTAAGAATATGGAGTTAGCGTTATATGCAGGTGTTTTATAAGGGATTTTAAGCTAAAATAAATGAATAAAGATGACGAATCGCAGATTCATCAGTGGCTCCCGATCCCGGAGTTGAAGCTCAAGGTGGCGCAGGCGGCGGGGGTGATCAATCTGGAGGGGAGGTAGGAGCAGGTTGCCAATGAAGATTCTTTCATGGAATGTCAGGGGTCTGGGCGACCCAGAGAAGAGGAGGGCTTTGGGTTCGAGGTTTGTGGAGTGGGGTTGTGATGTGGTTTTATTGTAGGAGACTAAGTTGGGCTCCCTCACTGACTTGGTTTGGCGGTCCTTCGGTGCGGGCTCTATTTCGAACTTCGACTCGCTCGGAGCTGTTGGCCCTGCGGGCGGGATTCTTGTTGCCTGGAGAGGCACTGCTTTTGCTCGTCGGGGGGAACTGAGGGGGACGCATTCCCTCTCGGTTTTGCTTGAGTGCCTTCATTCAGGGACGCTGTTGGTGTTTTCTTGTGTCTACGGTCCTTGCCAGAGCTCGGAGAGGGAGAGGCTTTGGATGGATCTGAGGGCGACGAGACGCTTTCCCAGGGGTCCCCTGGTTGGTGGGGGGGACTTCAACGTCACCTTGTGGTTGATTCGCTAGAGCTGGAGGTCTTGGATGCGACAGGCACTAGATACACCTGGCATAGCGCCAATTCTCGGTCGCGCATCGACAGGTTCCTGGCGTCACCCGAGCTTCTGGAGGTCTTTCCCCTTTCCTCCATCTCGGCCAAGCCACGTTCCTGGTCAGATCACACACCTATCCTTTTGGACTCCGGGGATACCACTCCGGCTCGTGGCCTCTTTCACTTAGAGAAGGCGTGGATGCTTGAGGACGGGTTCCACGAGTTGGTGTCTTCGCACTGGACCTCGGTGGCGGTGGCGGGCTCTGCCACGGTTCAGTTTGTGCAGAAGCTGGACTCCTGCGGTCCAGACTGTGTGCTTTCAAGAAGGAGTCTAGGGAGTCGCGTCGTGCGGCTCGGGCGGAGGCGGAGGGGATTGTTGCTTTCTACGACGAGTTGGAGGATGAGCGTCCCCTTCTCGAGGATGAGTTGGGACAGCGGGCTGAGGCGTAGAGGCAGATCTTTAACGAGGACAGGAAGAGGGCTGTCGAGTGGAGGCAGTGATCGAGACAGAGGTGGCTGACAGAAGGAGATGCAAACACGGCCTTCTTCCACAGAGTGGCCAGCGGAAGGCGGAGGAAGAACTTCATCAGATCTTTAATCATTGGCGGAGAGACGGTAGAGGGGAATAGAGAGCTTGGTATGGCCACTGCATATCACTTCTACAGGTTCTCCGCTAGGGGTGGCGACAGGCGCTGGTGGTGGTCGGGCACTGGTGCTATGCCCCTTTCGGACGCCCATGCTCGGAGCCTGACCATTTCCGTCACTTTGGAGGAAGTCAAGATGACGGTGTGGAATCTGAACAGTGACGGGGCTCCGGGTCCGGATGGCTTCCCGGTCTCCTTCTATAAGGAGTTTTGGGACTTGGCTGGTGGTGAGGTGTTGGAGGTGTTGACAGAGTGCTGTCGAGGCAATTTTGGGTTCGGGCGGCTGAACAAGGCGCTGGTTTTGTTGATTCCAAAGAAGGCGGGGCCCGAAAGAATTGAGGACTTCCGGCCAATCGCGATCTCCAATGCATTGTACCTTATCGTTGCGAAGGTGTTTGCTACTAGGTTGAGTAGGGTACTGGAGCACTTCATCGCTCCGACTCAGACCGCCTTCGTCCCTGGGAGGCAAATCGTGGATAGCCTGGTTATTGCCTCTGAGATTATTGCAGATTGGAAGAGGAGCGGTCGACAAGCAGTGCTTTGGAAGGTTGACTTCTTGAAGGCTTTTGACACGCTGGACTGGTGATTTCTTTGGACGGCTTTACATAGGAGAGGCTTCCCTGAGATTTGGATCTCCTGGATGAAGCGCTGTGTTACGATGGCTTCCCTCTCGGTCCTGCTCAACGGGCGCCCGGAGGGTGGATTCTTTCAGCCGCAGAGGGGAGTGAGGTAGGGCTGTCCTCTTGCTCCTCTCCTCTTCATCATCGCGACGGACGTCCTTGCCTGTATGATTGGCAGTGTGCAACAGGAGGGGTTAAGAGCGGCTACACGAGGGACGACCTGAGGATCCCGCTACTTCAGTATGCCGACGATACCATTTTCTTCATTGAGGGAGGAGTCGAGGAGGCTAAGGGTATGGTGGCGACTCTTGAGCTTTTCAGTGAGATGTCTGGGCTGAAGCAGAATGCCATCAAGTCTAAGATGGTCCCGTTCGGAATGTCCGATGAGCTATCCGCTACCTTGGGGTTGGCGCTGAACACAGAGGTCTCAGCTCTCCCCATTCACTACTTGGGCCTACCGCTGGGTTTTGGGAGATCAAAGATGGAGGACTGGCTTCCGCTGGTTGAGAGGGTGGAGGGGCGGCTGGCGGGTGGAAAGCTGCGGTTCTTTCCAAGGAACGGTGCCTGGTGCTCTTGAGGGTGGTGCTTTCCGCCTTGCCGATTTACTTCTCGTCCACGAGGCTAATGCCTGCGGGCATCAGGAGGAGGCTGGAAGGTCTGATGAGAAGATTTCTGTGGGGAAAGAACGGGCAGGGTACTGGTATTCACCTTATTAGCTGGGAGGAGGTTACCCTGCGAAAGTGCGACGGGGGTCTGGGGATCCATCGGTTGGGTGAGCAGAATGAGGCGATGTTGCTGAAGTGGGTCTCCAGAATTTGGGGTGATGGGAAAGATCTTTGCTGCATGCTCCTGCGTCAGATTTACAGGACAGGTGGGGCACTGCCGGTTGGGGGTGTGGCGGTGGGGTCGCAGGTGAGGAGACCGTCCACCTTTTGGAGGGTCGTTCAGTCGCTCGCTGCCAATTTCCAGTCGTTGGTCAGGCCTGCACTTGGGGATGGCCTTCAGTTCGCCTTATGGAGGGATGACTGGACGGACGGGGGAGTGTTGTCCTTGCGCTTCCCTCGTCTGTTTGCTCTGGATGCGGACCCGGATGCTTGTATTGCTCACTGTTGGGTCGACGGGAGCTGGTTGCCGGTGTTCCGTTCGAATCTTTCCGACCGGCGCCTTGGTGATCTCTTACGATTGATTGACGGGCTTCGGGATGCTCCGGGGCCTTCTTTGGGACGTGACCATTAGGTCTGACATGAGGGGTGTTAGCAATGTGAGCCCCGGGTGAACCATTTCTACAATAAATGTTATTGTAATGAATAAATTATCAATGAAAGTTATTGATTATTTTTCACTCCCTTTCTGAGATTAATGAATGAATGCACCATAGGGTCCCTCTGTACAATAAGGGTTATGTACCATGGCCAACTTGATGATCATACAGCTGTTGATTCATTGGATGGATCATAGAGGCTGATGCTTAGATGAAAATCTAAGGAGTTAGATAGAGGACTCATCAAGCATCATCAAATGATCATTAAGTGATGATCTCCAGTCTGAGTAGGAGATGGCAATCCTATCTCATATAACTGATATCTGACTGACCTCTTGATGTAGGTCCTCTGCATGGGAATAGTGATTCAGAGGTGTCAGGTTAGTTAAGTCAATGGGTTGACTTGACGAGATCGAGATAACCAAAGACCTACGTTGAATACTGTCACAACATAGGCATGCATCCTCTGACCAGAGACAGATGTATTGCTATATGTCTGAGTATGTACATTTGGCAGACCAATAGGTTGATGACCTAATCAAGGTCTATATACCGGCGAGCTGGTGTGCATATAAGGACATATGAGTAATGCGATCTCTCAAAGGGATCATACAGGTTCACTTGTGAATCGGGAGACATGAGCTCACTCATGAGGTATTGGGACTGAACAAATTCCATGCATGTTCGTCGTGCTTTGAAGCATGACATGAATTTGAAGGTAAGATATATGCTTTGTGAAAGCATATGATCTATACCAAATCCCGATGACCAAGATTGAGAAACTTAAATGATCTAACTCTGAAGATGACAGTGCAAAAGTGATTTTTATCTTCAGAATGATCATGAGTCTTCCAGTATGTAGGATGCACAGGTATTAGGAATACCTGAAGGGTGATTTGATCATATACGATTGTATAACCATGACGCTTCCATTCCGAGGGAGTGATGAAACAGGTTTGGATTTTAGTGACTCCTCTCATTAGAGAAGTGACCTAATCTTAGTCCATGAACTGGACATTGATCTGAATGAGATTCAGATGCAATGAGAAGATTAAGTCTACGGTCTTAATTTGATCAAGCATCAGTGGAAGGTCCATAGGATCTGGATTTGAGATATGATCTCAACATCCAAGTCACTATACGTAGAACAATACAATCGTCATGTCCTTATCTCCAAGTATCTGAGGAGAAATAGCATTGTTCTTAAATGGTTTAAGAATAATTCCATAAGATCTAAGCAAAGAGAAGTTGGAAATTAAATGTGATTTAATTATCATGATGTATGAGAAATTATCCAATATGATTAAATGTGATTTAATTATTTTGGATAAGAATAATGTGGATAGAAATATCCAATTATTCATAATATATTAGAAATGTGATTTATAATGTATTAGAGAGAATTAATTATAATTTATATGTGTTGATTAATTATTATGTGTATTGGATACACATTGTGTAATTAATTAACAATATGAATTATATGTTGTTTTGGGTTGTGAATATGATTCACAATTTTTCCATGGCAAGAATGCAATATTCTCAAAGATAATTGTGAATTATTTTTGAAGAATAAAAACCCAATAAATTTGTTGCAAATAAACAAGAGAGATTTCAAGGAGATATGCAATCTCATGGATTTCCAAGAGATTGCAATCTCCATGGGCGGCACATCATTCCAATATGGAATGTGTGGCCGCTCACTTGGAAGGCACATGGAGATGAAATCTCCATGTGTCTTCTCTCCTTATTTGTTCGGTTGATTTAGGATTAAATTATATTTGATTTTGTCAAATATATTTTAACCTAAATTTGTTGTTTTTGTCAACAACAATCTTAGCCATTGGATAGACATAAATCAATCTCACCCATTGATTTTATGTGTCCCATGGATTGAGATCTATGGATCCCAAAACCCTATAAATAGAGAGGCATATTTGGCTCTCTCTTTCTCATACTCGACAGCCCTATCTCTCCCTCTCTTCTTGGTGGCCGTCCACCTTGGTTGAGAGAATCGTCGACACCCGCGTCATCGTGTTGTCGCTTCGACTCTCTGCGGTTCTTCGTCTTCTTGGAATGCTTCACTCACGAAGGATACGTTTGATTTCGTGCGACGAGATCAGGAGCAACCGTGCTTGGATCAACTTGGATTGCGAGGACACCGCGACTCATCCCCGCGCTCGCAAGCCGTTACTCCGACGATCGGACTTGAGACAGGAGGTCTCTTTTCGTAGAGACTTGATCAACCACGCTTCAAGAGGTATTACATTATACTTGTTGTGGTTATAGATGAAACGATTTGAGAATGGTTCTCGGATCATGTGGTTTCATCGGATTAAAATTTTTTAAATTCCGCTGCACCGAACCACTAGTACGACTAGTCGTTCTTCGTCGTATCCGATACGACGATCATGCTTCCGTGATGCGCTTGAGGATTTCTCTACATCCTTCAAGTGGTATCAGAGCCTTAGGTCGACGGTTTCGAATATGATTCGAAAAACCGAGGACGACTTGGGTTCGTTTAGGTCACGAAATTTTTTCATCGCATTTGATTTCGCAGATCTATTTAGTAGATAAATTCGGCACTGTTTAAATTGTTTAAACACGAATTTAATACTTGTATTTTGTTTCCCATTAAATAAGGAAACCATAGGAACTGAGTTTGCGTAAATCGGATTTCGTATGCTCTAGTTATGGTTGTTTTAATGAACATGTATGCACTGTTGCGGGAACAGTAGATTTTAACATGATTAAAGAGTTAATTAATGTTATCATCTACCTCGAAATGCGTGCAACTCCACTTAGGTTCTGTTCTAAATCAAGTTAGCAATCTATGAAAATTGAGTTTGCTTAATTTGGATTTAAATTGATTGAGACATGTTAATTTTAGTGAGTAGGGGTCCTTACTGAAATTACATTCCTAATCTAGAACCAAGTGATTGTCAATTAGTGAAATTAAATTGTTAATTTCGTGAAATAATCTTGAAAAATATTTGTGAAATATTGGAACATGATTATTTGCCTAATTGACTTGACTCCAACCAATTAATTGATTAAGATGTCATCTAAATCATAATTGGAAACCACAATCTTTCAAACTTGATACTTGAATAGGATTTGGAATTTGTCTAGCAAATTTCCTTATAATCAAAAATATTTTGATTATTACTATATGGTACAATTTCGGTTGAAGAACCGATGATCATCTTAAGTACAAATTAATCAATTTGGCATTATCCTTTCCTGAGGTGGATATTGCCTAGTCGGAGAGTATTGGGGTTGCGGGTTGCAACGTATGTGGTCCGTCCCACTCTCGTCGGTACTGGCCATGACAGCGGGTAGGGCCGGGATAATGTCCGAGGGATTAAGATGTATTTTTCTAATTATTAAAATTCAAATTAATACGTATTTTGAGATATTATCATATGTGTATTCAAGTAAAATAATCAAGTTTGATTGATTGAATTGGATTGATAATTAATTTAATATGATTAAATTGATTATGTCCAATTGAAATACTCTAATATGATTAGAGTTATTAATTCCCTTAGAAGAATTAATTATGTGAATGTAATTCATAATAATTAATTAAAATTTGAATATGAGATGGAGGATCACATAAGTGACATCCATGGTCTCCCCGTCAAGGCGAAGAGTTCCGTCGCCAGATATCGTATGAAGGAGACACCTGTACGAAGTGACAGCTCCTGCATACGATCCGTTTGGATCGGGCTCGTCGCTTCTCGAAAGAGTAAGGACATATGCGTAGTGTCCCCAATATCGGGTCCTCATATTATTGGGGCGATATTGGATTGCGCATAGCGAGTTATATTCCTGTTGACGGTTGGTTCAATTAATAACGGGTCAACATCGCCTTAGGGGTGGTGGGTCCGGGTATTAAAGACCGAATTGGGAAATGCAAGTTGGACTTGCAATGCAGAATGTGTCCCCGCTTCTCTTTATTGGAGTCATAGGTTCTCATATTATTGGGATATGACAAAGATAAGGAGGAGATCCCAGTTCTTGCTTGAGATATATTGGTAAGTATATCTCTTACTTTGAAAGTGAATAAGGGAATAAACTTTCAAGGTTGACATAGCAAGAACAATTTGATTTAAAATACCTTAATCAAATATTATAAATTTGAATATATATTTTTATATTCTAATATAGTGCATTCTTAATTTCAGAAAATGAAGTCTTTGAACCCACTTAGTAGGCTTCTAGAGGTCAACCAATTGACCGGCCCAAATTACTCGGATTGGATCCGTAATTTGGAGCATGTTCTCTCTACTGAGCGCATAAGTTATGTGCTCTCCGAGGACAAGCATGAGAACCCTAAGTCCAAGGAAGAAAAAGCATTTAATGACAAGTATGATGAAGATCATGTCTTGGCTAGATGTTATATCCTAGGTTCTCTCTCCAATGTTCTGCAGAAGCAACATGTGGAGATGAGTACCTGTCAGGAAATAATGCAGAATCTTAAGGATATGTTTGGTGACATTAACCGCACTCAGCGGTACAATGTTATGAAAGAACTCATTCGCTGTAGAATGCAGGAAGGGACTTCGGTCCGTGAACATGTACTCAAAATGTTTGGGTACTTGTCGAAGCTGGAGACTCTTGGGGCAACGATGGATGCAGACATGCAAGCTGACTTCATTCTGCTGTCATTGCCCAAATCTTTCAATAACTTTGTGGTGTCATTCCACATGAATAAATTGGAATTGACAAGTGCTGCTCTCCTTGCTGCATTAAAGTCCGCAGATGACGTAATGAAGAAGGATGGTCCCAGTGGCAGTGCAATGGTTGCACAGGTCAAAGGGAAGCGCGGTTGGAAGCATGGTTCTCGGAAGGGCCCAGCCCAGAAGAGAAAGAAGAAGGGACAAAGTGTTGGCTCTTCTTCCAATGCATCCACTCTCATGGCGTCGAAGAAAACCGACGTCTGTCACCACTGCAAGAAGCCGGGGCACTGGAAGCGTAACTGCCCAGATTACCTGAAGTCCTCAGACAAAGGTAAAGCCCCAGCAGGTATGAAATCTACTTTCATCATTGAAACTAGCTTTCTCGTCGGACGAGAAGGAAGTTGGGTTGTAGATTCTGGTGCTTCTGTTCATGTATGCAATTTGTTGCATTTGTTTCAGGAAACTAGAAGTCTTGAAGAAGGGGAGATAGTCATCCAGATGGGATCTGATGCAAGTGTTGCAGCAGTCGCCGTCGGTACATGTCGACTATCATTATCTAGTGGAAGAGTCCTAGTAATTAAAGAGTGTTTTTATGTACCTGAAGTTAGAAGGAATCTGATATCTGTATCTAAGCTAGTTAGAAGTTGATATTCATTCTTGTTCTGTAATAAATTAGTCATAAATCATTATGATAAATATATTGTAGAAGGTGTTTTAACTTCTGGAGGACTCTATGAATTGTGCATTAATGAGAATGTCATGAATGTTACAACCACTAATAAAAACCCTAAGAGATCCAGGGAGAATAAAAATCATTTAAATATGATTTGGCATCAAAGGCTTGGTCATTTGTCTGTTGATAGGATCAACAGATTGATAAAGGATGGACCTTTAGATTTCCTACAGGTTCAATCTTTGCCTACCTGCGAACATTGTATTCGAGATAAAATGACTAGGATGCCTTTCCGTAACAAGGTTACAAGATGCGAAGGTATTATTGACCTAATACATACCGATGTATGTGGTCCCTTCAGTATCGCGACTCGAAATGGATACCGATATTATTTGACGTTTATCGATGACCATTCACGATACGGGTTTATCTTCCTACTACGTCATAAGTCTGAAATCTTTGAAAAGTTCAAAGAATTTAAGGCTTTGGTTGAAAACCAAACCGATAGGAAGATTAAACGGATTCGATCTGATCGAGGTGGCGAGTACCTATCAGATGAATTTAAGGAATACCTTAAGGAGAATGGAATTGTTTCAAATCTCACTCCTCCTGGAACTCCCCAACTTAATGGTGTTGCTGAAAGACGCAACAGGATCATCATGGACATGGTCCGTTCAATGATGAGCAAAGCACATTTACCTCTTAGTTTCTGGGGATATGCAGTAGAGACTGCAAATATATATCCTGAATAAGATTCCTAGCAAATCTGTACCTAAGACTCCTCATGAGCTCTGGTATGGAACCAAACCTAGTGTCAATCACTTAAGGGTTTGGGGTTGCTTGGTCCATGCGAAGAACGTGGACGCAAGTAAGCTGGAATCTCGCACTCGTGAGTGTTACTTCATTGGGTATGTTAAAGATGGTATTGGATACCATCTTTATGACCCTGAGACCCAAAAGGTTTTTGTCTCTAGAGATGTGAAGTTTCTGGAGGATGATTTCCTTAAAGGTCAAGATAAAAGTGAAGTAGAGGAACTCATTGAATCCCAAGAGGATTCTGAGCTCCCCAGACCAGAAACTGAAGAAGTAAATAAAGATGAAACACTCATACCTCTTCGAAGGAGTTCGAGGGTGGTTGCACCACCTGAAAGGTATGGATTCCATGTGTCAGGTGAAACTGACATTGATCCTACTTCATTTCATGAAACACTCGCGGATCAAGACATGGATAGATGGATGCTAGCAATGAAGTCAGAAATTGACTCCATGCATAAGAATGGTGTATGGACCCTAGAGGATCCACCTAAAGGAGTAAAACTCATTGGGTGTAAATGGATCTTCAAGAGAAAGAGGGGACCTGATGGGAAAGTAGAGACTTTCAAGGCACGGCTCGTAGCCAAGGGCTACACACAGAGAGAAGGCATCGATTATGATGAGACATTCTCTCCTGTGGCTATGCTTAAATCCATCCGGACATTGCTAGCTATAGCTGCATATCTTGACTACGACATCTGGCAGATGGATGTCAAGACGGCTTTCCTCAATGGATACCTCGAGGAGGATATCTACATGGAGCAGCCCAGGGCTTCATGACAGAGGATGGTAAAGTATGCAAGCTGAAGAAATCCATCTATGGGCTCAAGCAAGCTTCTCGTAGCTGGAACATCAGATTCGACGAAACCATAAAGAGTTATGATTTTGTGCAGAATCCTGATGAACCTTGTGTATACAAGAAGACTAGTTGGAGCGCCATTGTGTTCATCATGCTTTATGTAGATGACATCCTTATCATTGGGAATGATACAGGGATGATGACCAGTTTAAAGATTTGGCTGTCCCATACCTTTGAGATGAAAGATCTTGGAGAAGCCTCTTATATCTTAGGCCTGAAGCTGTTCAGAAACCGAGAAAAGAGGATTTTGGGATTGTCACAACATGGATACATTAAGAAGATTCTTGAACGATTCCGTATAGATAGTTCTAAGAAAGGATTCCTACCCTTAAGACATGGTATCCACCTGTCTAAAGGAATGGCTCCTCAAACTGTTGAGGAAAAGAAGGCCATGGCTGGATGTCCTTATGCATCAACTGTAGGAAGCTTAATGTATGCCATGATGTGTACAAGACCAGATATCTGCCATGAAGTAGGAGTGGTAAGTCGTTACCAATCCTGCTATGGAGAACAACACTGGAATGCAGTAAAGAACATATTCAAATATCTAAGACGGACGCAAGATTACATCTTAGTCTATGGAGATGGTGATCTCCAAGTCTTGGGATATACAGATTCTGACTTCCAATCGGATGTAGATGATCGAAAGTCGACATCGGGGTTCGTGTTCTTGTTGAATGGTGGTGCTGTGAGCTGGAGAAGCAAGAAACAGGACACTACTGCAGATTCAACAACGGAAGTCGAATACATTGCCGCATCGGATGCTGCAAAGGAGGTGGTGTGGTTACGCAAGTTCGTGCTGGATCTTGGCGTAGTTTCCTCTGATACTCCCATCCTATTACTCTGCGATAACATGGGAGCCATTGCCCAGGAAAAGGAACCCAGATGGCATCAAAAGAGCAAGCACGTGGAAAGGAAATACCACATCATTCGGGAGATACAAAAGCGTGATGACATCATCATCACCAAGGTGGCCTCTGCCGACAACGTTGCTGATCCTCTTACCAAACCTCTGACACAGAAGTTTTTCGACCAGCATGTAATGAGTATGGGTTTAAAGATTGTACCTGAATGGTTCTGAGGGCTAGTGGGAGATTGTTAGAAATGTGAGCCCCGGGCGAACCATTTCTATAATAAATGTTATTGTAATGAATAAATTATCAATGAAAGTTATTGATTATTTTTCACTCCCTTTCTAAGATTAATGAATGAATGCACCATAGGGTCCCTCTGTACAATAAGGATTATGTACCATGGCCAACTTGATGATCATACAGTTGTTGATTCATTGGATGGATCATAGAGGCTGATGCTTGGATGAATATCTAAGGAGTTAGATAGAGGACTCATCAAGCATCATCAAATGATCATTAAGTGATGATCTCCAGTCTGAGTAGGAGATGGCAATCCTATCTCATATGACTGATATCTGATTGACCTCTTGATGCAGGTCCTCTGCATGGGAATAGTGATTCAGAGGTGTCAGGTTAGTTAAGTCAATGGGTTGACTTGACGAGATCGAGATAACCAAAGACCTACGTTGAATATTGTCACAACATAGGCATGTATCCTCTGACTAGAGACAGATGTATTACTATATGTCTGAGTATGTACATTTGGCAGACCAATAGGTTGATGACCTAATCAAGGTCTATATACCGGCGAGCTGGTGTGCATATAAGGACATATGAGTAATGCGATCTCTCAAAGGGATCATACAGGTTCACTTGTGAATCGGGAGACATGAGCTCACTCATGAGGTATTGGGACTGAACAAATTCCATGCATGGTCATCGTGCTTTGGAAGCATGACATGAATTTGAAGGTAAGATATATGCTTTGTGAAAGCATATGATCTATACCAAATCCCGATGACCAAGATTGAGAAACTTAAATGATCTAACTCTGAAGATGACAGTGCAAAAGTGATCTTTATCTTCAGAATGATCATGAGTCTTCCAATATGTAGGATGCACAGGTATTAGGAATACCTGAAGGGTGATTTGATCATATACGATTGTATAACCATGACGCTTCCATTCCGAGGGAGTGATGAAACAAGTTTGGATTTTAGTGACTCCTCTCATTAGAGAAGTGACCTAATCTTAGTCTATGAACTGGACATTGATCTGAATGAGATTCAGATGCAATGAGAAGATTAAGTCTACGGTCTTGATTTGATCAAGCATCAGTGGAAGGTCCATAGGATCTGGATTTGAGATATGATCTCAACATCTAAGTCACTATACGTGGAACAATACAATCGCCCTATCCTTATCTCCAAGTATCTGAGGAGAAATAGCATTGTTCTTAAATGGTTTAAGAACAATTCCATAAGATCTAAGCAAAGAGAAGTTGGTAATTAAATGTGATTTAATTATCATGATGTATGAGAAATTATCCAATATGATTAAATGTGATTTAATTATTTTGGATAAGAATAATGTGGATAGAAATATCCAATTTTTCATAATATATTATAAATGTGATTTATAATGTATTAGAGAGAATTAATTATAATTTATATGTGTTGAATAATTATTATGTGCATTGGATACACATTGTGTAATTAATTAACAATATGAATTATATGTTGTTTTGGATTGTGAATATGATTCACAATTTTTCCATGGCAAGAATGCAATATTCTCAAAGATAATTGTGAATTATTTTTGAAGAATAAAAACCCAATAAATTTGTTGCAAATAAATAAGAGAGATTTTAAGGAGATATGCAATCTCATGGATTTCCATGAGATTGCAATCTCCATGCAATCTCCATGGGCGGCACATCATTCCAATATGGAATGTGTGGCCGCCCACTTGGAAGGCACATGGAGATGAAATCTCCATGTGTCTTCTCTCCTTATTTGTTCGGTTGATTTAGGATTAAATTATATTTGATTTTGTCAAATATATTTTAACCTAAATTTGTTGTTTTTGTCAACAACAATCTTATCCATTGGATAGACATAAATCAATCTCACCCATTGATTTTATGTGTTCCATGGATTGAGATCCATGGATCCCAAAACCCTATAAATAGAGAGGCATATTTGGCTCTCTCTTTACACATGCTATTGTAGCAAACAACTCTCTCTCTCTCTTTCTCACACTCGACAGCCCTATCTCTCCCTCTCTTCTTGGTGGCCGTCCACCTTGGTTGAGAGAATCGTCGACGCCCGCACCATCGTGCTGCCGCTTCGACTCTCTGTGGTTCTTCGTCTTCTTGGAGTGCTTCACTCACGAAGGAGACGTTTGATTTCGTGCGACGAGATCAGGAGCAACCGTGCTTGGATCAACTTGGATTGCGAGGACACCGCGACTCATCCCCGCGCTTGCAAGCCGTTACTCCGACGATCGGACTTGAGACAGGAGGTCTCTTTTCGTAGAGACTTGATCAACCACGCTTCTAGAGGTACTGCATTATACTTGCTGTGGTTATAGATGAAACGATTTGAGAATGGTTCTCGGATCATGTGGTTTCATCGGATTAAAATTTTTTAAATTCCGCTGCACCGAACAACTAGTACGACTAGTCGTTCTTCGTCGTATCCGATACGACGATCACGCTTCCGTGATGCGCTTGAGGATTTCTCTATATCCTTCAAGGGGCCCTTCTCTGTGCGGAAGGCTTACTCCATGATCTGCAGGCCTCCTCCCTCCTTATCTGCGGAGATGGCGAGGAACTGTGCTTTCTTCTGGAGACTGGGTCTTCCCATGAGAGTTGCATTCTTCTTCTGGCTGTTCGGGAGGAGACTGATGACGCGGGACCGGTGTGCTAGACTGCTCGGGGTGATTTCTAACAGGTGCCTGTTGTGCGAGGAGGGGATCGAGACTCCGGAACATCTCTTTTTTTTTTGTGCCCATCCGTGCTTCCGATCTGGGCGGACCCGGGACTGGGGTGCGTTGGAAAGACAAGTGTCGAGGTTTTTTGTAGGGAGCTGGTGGCGGCCAAGCATCGACCGAGATTGGAGCTGATGTGGCCTCTTGCGTTGATTTGGTCCATTTGGTTGGCTAGGAATGACCTGTTGTTTTCTAGCCAGAGATTTTACAAGGAGAATGTCTGTATTCGTGCGGTGGGGTTGATGCGCTCTTGGGTTGTCTAGAGTGCTTGCTTTGTTCTCTCCAGTTTTTGTTTTTTTTTTTTTTGCTTTTTCTTAATATATTTAAGTGGTGAACACCTATGAGTGTCTCCCCCTTTTTTGGCTTAAAAAACAATTGCAAAATAATTCCTAATAATACCGAAACTAATAAATAATTACAGGAAAACGGGGACTAAAAAAAAAGGTGACGCAAACATAAAAAAATAATTCTTCAACGGTCAGGTTTAAAATCAACTAACAGTATAATAACAAATTTTAGTCTGTCACATCAAGAAAGCCAGAATTTTCATGGTAGATTGTTGGCACGGAACCATAACTCCAACAGAGAGGAAACTCAAATTTTGTAAAATAACTTCAGCAGATGAAAGTTCACCATAAAAAAAGTGTGGACTTCATAGAAGTGATTTCTACTGTCAAACTGAAGTCAGTTTCGACTGGTAAACTATACTACAATTCAAATACAACAATATGCGCACCTCCAAAACCACTTATTTTTTATTTTTATAAAAAAACCTTGATGATGATATTACAAGTGATTTTTTATCCGACACGTTCTAGAAAATCATCACAATCTTTTTAAAATATAGATTCAATTCAGGAGTATCTAGGGCTGAGACCACGGAAAATGGAAGGAAACAATGGTTTATCGCATATCAGACATTTGGCATGTACATTATGTCCAGTATTTTATCTATTACAGCCAACACAAAACTGAAGAAGCACTAATAAGCTTGTCCAAGTCTCCCGAAACTTTCATGATGGAGTAGCATGTAACGTCATCAAGGTTTACCCTCCTTCGGGATATCTTTTTGTGGAATCTGGGACTCTAGCTCCTTGGGTGATGACTTCACTGCAGTTCTGATGGGAAGGAAAACATGTTACCGAATATTAGTTTGAAAATTACAATCCAAAAATGCCACACAATATATGAACAAGAACAGCTAAGTTGGTCTATAAATCTACATGGTTGAAGAGATAAGTACACGAAATATGCTCTCATTATTCAAAGAAACATGATGGGACAATAACATCAAAATCCATACACAATATAACCCAGTTTTTCCCCATTTATGTGAAGTCGTTTACACCAAGCTTGTAAAAGTTGATCGACTAGATCTACTAGTCGTTCCAACTGGCCAGATAAGGGGGGTGCCCGAGTCCAACTAGTCCTAGTCGACCAATTGATCCAATTTCCATTGGTCGACCCGATCACTCCGTTGACTCGGCAATAAACTGGGATTAGTCAGATGTTTTTTAACAAGGATTTATGAATTTTCCCTGGATTTATAAATGAAAACTACTAGTAAGATGCTTAACATTGTTGGAACCACTACAACAAATAAGGCTTATAACTACAGATTTTAGACGGCGAATTTGTAAACTACGGCGAATCCGTCGTCCAAAATCCTCTGGAATTAGGCAACAGAAAAAACCCCCTCCGGTTGCCTTGGAAACCCACTGGAATTAGGCAACAAAAAAACCCCTTCGGTTGCCTTGGAAACCCCACCCGCTGCCATTGGGAAAAAAACTAATCCTTTAAATGCATCTTGCCGCTCTTTGAAAACCCTTCTTCGTCAAAACCCCAATCTCTTGTCCTCCAACATCTCTCGCCGATACTCTTCACCTTCACCTTATCTCTCCGCAACGGCACCGGCGATCCTCATCGATCTTCATCGGCGCGCAATGCAGCAGCCCTCCTTGTCGATCTCCATCGACGCGCGACGTTGAGGCCATCCTCATTGATCTCCAGCGACGATCTCGTCATTTGCATCACCTCCGACTTCGTCGGACAACACCATCCTTGAGGTAGATCGCACTTTACATTTACACCGTGATAGATATTGTTTATATGCATCTGAACATGTTCTAAAAATTAGTTCGTTGCTTCAGTTCTATTACTTTTTTGTTAATCGACAATTATGTCATTATAAACCACCTTAAAATAATCCCTAAAAGGTTCTCTTACTTTTCGTCCGTCATTTCTTAAGGAATAGGAAAATTTTTCTACTTGGAATAGGTGTTTCTGTCTGAAATGGATGTCAAGAGAGTTTAAACTATCTGGAATCCATCATTGAAGGCATCTTCGTTTGTCACATAGGACTACACAGATAAAATGTTGGGAAGATCATTAAAAATGGAAGATTGTCGGAAGCTCTGGTTTTATATTTTTTCATGCGTTTGGCAATTGTGCATAAATCAACATAGAAATATTATTGATGTCTGGAGTTGCTACTGAGTGAATAAGCTTGAGATTATTTCACAGGGATAATTTATTCATGATGTGCTAATATCTATTGCACACTACAACAGATAGCATCGTTCACTTAATTGTGGTGCGCAACTGTTAGAAAAGAGGATGTTTCTTCCTCTTGAATGTTAAATTATGATATGTAATATCCGTAGCTAACATTTTGATGAATTCTGATCCGACCATTTGGGCATGGATCGTATTGTCTTATTAGGCTGCTATATTGTTTTAGTGGGAATCCATTTAAAGGTACTCACAATTGCAAGAGGTTTAATTATAAAGGAAAAATTAGTTAACTAATGACATTTTATGCAACAATCCTACTATATTTTACATAATAGATAAATGTTTTCCTGAATCGTGAGGGATCAGTGCAAAAATGCCACGTTGTGTAATTATTAATGCAACAATCCTACTATATTTTACATATTAGATAAATGTTTTCTTGAGGGATTAGTGCAAAAATGCCACCTTGTTGGGTAATTATTAATGATAATTGGATGTCGAATGCGTGTTTATATTAGCAAAATATTGTTGTTGAGTAGTCCTTAGTATTCATGAAAATTACTTATGCAATGATTTCAGTGAGCATATGTTTTTCACAGTTTTTTATGGTAGATATTTTAATTTGCTATTATGCAGTTTACTTTATCCTTTGAGTTATATTTTTTATAAACAACGTCAAATGTTTGTCTCATACTTTGGTTTTTTGTGTTTCCATTTGATTTATATGTGTGTTACTCGTCCCATTCAAATACAGATATGCATGCTCATCATAAGATTGCATAGAGTTAATCCTTTAATTTGCATCCCTCCACACCGGGTGGCGTATGGCCCTGCACAACGGGTGGTGTGTGCTATGTAAAAAATACCTGCATTATAAAATTTCTTAAAAATAGTCATTTAATTTGCATCCCTCCACACCGGGTGGCGTGTGACCCTGCACAACGGGTGGTGTGTGCTATGTAAAAAATACCTGCATTATAAAATTACTTAAAAATAGTCATTTAATTTGCATCCCTCCACATCGGGTGGCGTGTGGCCTTGCACAACGGGTGGTGTGTGCTATGTAAAAAATACCTGCATTATAAAATTGCTTAAAAATAGTCATTTAATTTGCATCCCTCCACACTGGGTGGCGTGTGGCCCTGCACAACGGTTGGTGTGTGCTATGCAAAAAATACCAACCATTATAAGATTGCATAGACATAGTCATATAATTTGCATCGCACATAGGTAAAAAATCCACTCTCATCAGCTATGCAAGAGGTTAATGGGCATGCATGTAAGTATATAGATATGTATTTGGGTATATATGGGTGGATGGCTATGTAACTATGCGTGTGAATTTAGGCATGTAATTAATTATTAGTTACTATGAGAACTGTTCTAATTTATACACTATAGACACATGTTAGGTGCACAAATATATTTTTTGTACTATGGTATCGAATCTATCAAATGAGTCAAATGCCCGGTTAATATGTATTATCAAGATATAAACATATCTTATCTAATTATATATATACAACACATGTATAAACATGATTTACGATATGTGTATATTATGAAGTGCATATTATCTTTCCTTAGTTCGGAGGTCCCGAGCTAAGGGAGTCCTTGGTGATTTCGATGTAAACATGATGTTGATATTCTTTCCATATAAGATTTATTCTTTGTTAAATTTCGGTAGCATAACCACAAACCTCTCTGATATACCAGATTCATCTTTTAAAGTTTATCAACGTGTTTCTAGATGCGTTAATGAATTTTAAAAGATTACTCTATGGAGTATATTGGAGAGGTGCGTGGTTATGCTATCGAAATTTAATAAAGAATAAATCTTATATGAAAGGAATATCAATATCATGTTTTTGTTGCATCAAGAATTTTTGTTGCATCAACAAGCTATATGGATGCAACAATTATGTCATCATGTTGGATTCCATTATCCTCAATCACATAGACAAGTAAGAAGAGTTCCATCCAATTTTTTATTTTTTATTTCTCAAATTTCTTAATCAACTTTTCTGTGTAGAATGCTCATTATCCTTCAGGACCAAGTGGAAGTACTGGGAGTGGTGGTGATAGCCAGATGGAAGTTACAATATACAAAGTAGTGGAGTAAGAGATGGAGATGGTTCATTTACAAATGCGTCTGGACGTTGCACCACCTTTTGTTGGTGGAAGTTCAACTTTCAGCCATTATGGTTATGCACGAACATATCCACTTCCATCATTTTCACTCCCTACACAAGTAAGAATTTCTATAATTTTTATATTTTGATTATATAAATGATTATAGATATATTTATATAATAAAAAAACTATAGGTACCATTTCACCATCCTCATGAAAGCCAAGTGGATACATTTCCCAGAAATCTCCAGGTAATTTCTTGATAAAGTTAAGTTTTTGTTTCTAAAGTAGTTTCTAGTCCTTTATAAAAACTTCTTTTTATTTCACTTCCTTTAGTTTTTGATAAAGTAGGTTTCGCTATAATGAATGTTCTCCTTTATGTGTGAGTAGTGTTCTCATGATATCGTCATGTTATTTCCCTTTCATGAATGTTCTCCTTTGTGTGAGTAGTGTCCTTTTATATATAACTTAGGTACAAGAGTTATAGTTATAATCCCAATATTTCTCTACATATAATTACAACTCAATTCTTATTACGATTAGGTGCCCACTCTTAATATAGCTCCTAATCCTCACAATCTCTGATTTGAGTTGCATACCATCACCATCTGTACATCCTTTTAAGCCTTTACTGGTTTATCCTGGCCATTTACAAGTCTCCTTTGTAGGAATTCACCTTCTTTAGGTGATGTCATGTTCCTCTAGTGCCCTCGACATGCTGCTCTAGAATATGCTCGTATAATTTTGTATTATCCTTTAACGTGGAAGCTTTGCAACCCCATCAAGCTATTAGTCGAAACAACCAGCGATAGCTGGTGCTAATTGGGGCATGACTGTTTAAAGGATCCATGACCTGCCGGAACATCTTCATGGACTACGTGAATCTGTTAGACTCTACGGGGTTCATAATCCGCACCAGCCCACCGGATCTCATTCTTGGCAATCCTCATACAACTCCCGCCATAGATTATCTGCAGAGGTGGCAGACCACCGTCCAAATTATCTGCAGAACAATAAACATCTCTGTATGTTTTTTTTTCAAAAAAATCCTTTTAAAAAGAGAGAAAAGCACATGCGTCTCTATCTAGATAAGCAGAGACGCCTACTCGCACAACCACATCCAAACACCCCCCCCCCCCTCTCGGTTGTTGTTTGGTAGCAACCCCATTGAGCTTTGCAAAAAATTTTAAGTAGCAGGCCATTGAGATGTCTCGTTCTGTCTTTTTAATTTTAATTAAATTGCATTTTAATAGCATATGATTTCATTCAATTCTCTCGCATGTATTATTTTAATTAAGTTGCGGGCCATTTATTGTGTTGGTAAAGGTGCTTTATTTCATTTATATTTAGGGTGATAATTCTATCAATGATCCATTTGAAAACATGCGTCTAAGAAATCGAATGCAACCTCCATCACATTCAAAGGTATAAGTAGTATAACACATCTGCATTTATATCATTGATATTATCTCTCTTTTTTTATAAAATTTAATATTTTCTCTTATATTTCATAGTCGAAATGATATCTCGCTTGCGCATCCAAAAGAAAAGGACTAACTCAATCAAGAGAAGGTAAATATCTTTTTAGTAGAATTAATCTTATAATGGTTAATCACATGGTCTCATTATTTATTCGTGTATTAGTAGCTTTATTTAGATAACTCGACTGATTAATTTTTTTACAGGTGATATCTTGCATGCTTAGGATCATACAAAGGATACAATATGATGATGAAGATGATCAAAGTTTTTTTTGTTATTTGGACATGCTACCATTTTTCTTGTTATTGGACATGTAGTTATGTAATAGTGCTTACCTACGTTACATTTTTCTTATTATTGGAACATAAATAGAATTTTATAGGAATGCTTATAGGTAATTAGAATTTTGATAAGATTTTTAGTGATATGCATCCTTAACAGCTTTTTCTTATGTTAATATTCATTTGATTGATATTAAGTATCATTGTTGCAGTCTTGGAATAGGGGAATTGAAGATTTTGTTCACTTTAATTTTACATTGGTATATTTAAGAGGATCACATGTTTAGTAAAGTTCTGTGGGAGGATGATAGAGAAGGAAGGTGGGGCACACAAAAGCAATTTGATTTGGCTTGAACTCTCAGCTATCACAGTAAAGTTTCGTGGAGGATGATCTTATTCTCGATACTGAAACCATATGGAAACCAAAATATATTTCCCCCATCAACTTGTCAAGGTGGTGGAATTGATTTAGAAAATATAATTTGAGGAATGTATTTATCGTGGACGAATAGACAGAAACAAAGCTTGAATCCACAAATGGTACAAACTGAAACGAAACAACTAGAGGATGCGTTTTCTAATGTATTATTAATTAGGGCGACAAAACATTGGCACGGATTTGCTGTTACAATGAGCTACAGCGACAAATTATTTGTTGTGTCAACTTCTGGCGACGAGAGCTATGGCGACGGAAATTGGGCGATGGAATTGCTGTTACAATTTCTGATTCTGTCGTCATAAAGCCTTAATTTGTTGCCAAAGTCCGTCGCCATAACCCAAAACTGTTGTAGTGAACCTAATTGATACTTTTATTTCATTATGATAGATTTGAGAATGTCAAAATCTATATAAATATATAAGTATGTATAATAAATTATTTCTTATATTAAAAATATGTAACTAGCATATTTAGCGTCAATGACTACCGACTTTCGCAATCTTGGGCTACAGGAATCTTTGCTTCCAAACGGATCTAGTTTGGATTATATCCGAGCTTAGATCCAAAGAAACTACATAACATTTTTAATAGTTTCTTTCCAAAAAAATAAAATTCGTTGTTCCCTCTTACGAAGCTCTTCTTTTGACTTCTTGCACCTTCACAACATAGCACAAGTGTCCTTTGCACAAAAGTCTAAACCACTTCAAGCAAGTTTCCCCCGTTTTAACTTCTACTGATGCTACAATAACTTTTCGTTATATTTCAAATCATTCATCTTGAGACTACAATCATCAGAGCATCTTCATATCCAATGTTGTAATAGGCGCCTGACTGGACTGATTGGTCAGTCCAACTGCTCTATTCAGTAGGGCGATCCAATAGCATAGCTCGGGACAAATAGTCGACAGACTAATGTAAAATAATACTTAGTGTTATATTTTTTGGATTTCCATACTTTTTATTAAATTAAAGTAAAAGTTAGATTTATAAAGTTTGACTGTGATTCAATTGGTACTATTATCTTGTTCATTAATAATCATATATGTATAAATATAAAAGATTATATGTATCAATTCAACATTTTATATAATAATCAAATATACCTAATTGAATATTTCTGATTACTTACCCGAGTATTGTTTATTCTTTATTTATTCAGTGGCCATTCCGACTGATCACGGAATACCAACTTTTTGCAACATTGTTCAAAACAATTACAAATAATCTCAAAATATGTCTATAGTGAAATGTCCAAAGGCTTTGTTTCAATTGGTGGTTAATCGAGAAGTTAACATCAATCACCTTCAATACAAATAAAATCATTTAATTAATCCCGTAAGCCTGTATTTTTATGTATCTTATAATATTTTTATTCAAAAGAGGGGGAATAGTGGAATATCCACTTCAATGGTCTAGTGATAGTGTAGTGTGCCAACCACCCAAAAGATCATGATTCAAATCCCTCCTTGTGGGGGTTGTATTAGGTAGCCGACAACCAGCATAAATAATAGTCGGATCTTTCAACATGGATTTGAGCAAGAATCCATGTAGTTGAACCTACTTAAAATGAGAAGGCTTCACCATTTTTTTCAAAAGAGGGCGAAACACGCAAATGTGCCCGTCCATATTTATCTTATAATCATATCTACATGTTGAGTCAATTGACTCAATTCATTACTATTTTACTATCAGCAAAACTTAACTATACTTCAATGTATTAATGCAATTGAAGTAACTTTTGGATTAACTCATAAGTTGACTCAATATCTAAAATTTGCCGTTCTTAACTAAAACAAGAACAAAGCCTTCTCCAACATTAATAATGATCGGCTACATGATTCCTAGCCTCCATTCATATCTATTTTGGGTAATTCTCGGACTTCGATCCAAATAAACTAAGATCCCTTTAGATGGTCTCCTTCCAATACCTCTTAGGCCTTTCTCAACCTCCCTTGCATATGGCCAAACCACCTTAAGAGAATCTTTTTCATCTTATCCTCTAACAAAGCTACACACTTTCCTTCTAATCGCATCATTCTGAATCCGATCTTTTTGTGTATGACCATATATCCATTGTAGCATTTTTATTTAGGGATTTTTACCCGAAAGACCCTATAATCTTTGTCAATTTACCTCTACGACCTTTGAAACATCGTAATTCCTCCCTCACCACCGTAAACTTGTTAACCTTTACCCTACAGACCCCGTGGTTAACCTTCATCCATTTAGCCATTAAAATTAACCAGATTATGTTATCTTCTAATACATTATACCCATTTTATCTATCAAATTTACCATAAGTGCCACTCCCTCTCCCTCCCCCTGCTTAGCCGCCATTGCTCCCCCCTCCCCCGCGACGGTCGGCGCTCCACCGACTCCCTGCTCGAAGCACCCCAGGGGAACCACCCCCCCCCCCCCCCGGCGGCCGACGCTCCAACGGCTCCTTGCTCGAAGCACCCCTGCGGAAACCCCCCCCCCCTGCCCCTGCGAAGCCCCCTCCTACCACCCGCGGCTCCCCTGCGAAGCCCACCTCGTCCAATCGAAGTCCCTCCGTCCCACCCTCCACCGATGCCTCCCCTGCGAACCACCCCCCCTGGGCGTCGGTTTGACTCCCATCCCCCAGCACCACGTGGCTCGTCCCCAGCCCCTCACCCAGCCCCAGGACGTCAACACGTCGCTCGTTCCCCCTGACCCGCAGCCGATTTGAAGCCCCCTCCCCATCTCCTCCCGCCGCGAAGCACCCACCCTATCTCCCTCGTCGATGGAAGCTCTACCTCGTCCAGGTGGAACGCCGCCCCCGCACCTCCTCCCGTCAGGTCAAGACTCGTGGGAGGGGAAGTTGTAAGAGGAGGGAGGAATTTCTTTCTTCTCTTGCTTGATTCTAGCCGCCCGATCGCGGATTGGTAAGATTAACTCGTTTTTAACCGAAGGAAGTTAACTCTAGATGTGTCAATTTAACGGTAGGGTTCGTGGGGTAAGACAGAGCAAGTTTACAGGGTCGAGGGAGGAATATCGTTATTTCAAAGGTCATAGAGGTAATTAACAAAGATTATAGGGTCTGCCGGGTAAAAATCTCTTTTATTTATGCTATTGTCGTTCTCTTCAAGAGAAGCATCATCATACATATCCTTAATATAGTTAATGCACAGGACAGGTACTTGTCTCTTCTCCAAAACTCTCTACAAGATCTCATGTGGGGCTGAATCATAAGCCTTCTCTAATCAATAAAAATCATATGGAGATTCTTCCTTTTAACACTATAAATCTCCATCGTTCTCATCAAGATGCGGATAGCTTCAATAGTTGAGCGACCTGACATGAATATGAATTGGTTTCTATTACTTTAGAAACTTTCCTTAATTCGTTCTTAACTAATTAAAACTGAAATTCTTTTAAGTATAAAATCAAACTATTACAAGTTTTAATACAGCTCGTTAGTTACTTTTTATCTTCAAAAGCTTCTTCCCATCAAAGAGAACGATAGATGCTACTCTTCGCATCAGCTATCTTATATTAATTATTTTGAAGACAACAAACCCGTGTATCTAAAAGTATCCATCATATTGCAATGTGTTTTATGTTTTACCTCGATCACATTTCTAACCTCCTTTACATTGAACTTGCATTACATATAGGAACACACTGTGAGGATAGATTGTGGAGCAAAAAAGGAATGTGGGGGAGAAAGGGGTGGTGAACTGATGTGAGATAGCTTCAGTCTTGCAGATATAGACTTCATGGTGAGAGATTATCGTGATTTGTTCCAACAGTTGTCCGTATTGAGGGTTGGTCACCTAATGCATTTTGCCCTATGTACATGATATCAGCATCGATAGGCCCTCATGATAGGCGTTCATGGAAGAGACTTGAGTTGATTGGTGTCTAAGAAGTTCATGGGATCTAGATCGGTAGCAAGGTAGTGGGAGTACCTACACTACTGTCAGATGTCTGTCAAGGTTGGCTAACTTTTTACGACTCCATAGAGGGCCCTGAAATCCTCGCATGTTCTTTTGTTAAGAAAACTTGATGGAGCACATGATAGTACAAGGAGACATTCAACTTCTCAAGATGTAGACAGATGTGGCGGTAGCAACTGAGAAAAACGGACGAAGCTCCCACAGTGAGGCAAGCCAAAAGATGTTTGATGGGCCTTAAAGGCCAGTTCTCACTCAAGTAGATGGTCTCCTCCTTAGGAAAAATAGAGCATGTTATCTCATGGGATACTTCAACAAGGGATGGTTTTATGGTTCATTGGCAGGTGGTAGGCTGCCAAGGGAACAGTTCCAACAGAAAGTAAATTAAAGTCACTTCTGTGGATTTCATTAGGGAGTGGCAAAATTGTTCGGTGTCGAAGAGTGCAAAATTAGGCAGAGATAATAGAAGGCAATAAGCACAGTGACAACACGTCATTGCTAGTGGATGGTGTGGAGGGTCATCAAATGAGAGGAGCCTGAGAGGGTTTAAATAAAGCTTGAACACAGCACTCGAGATCGAGGGACAAGGGGGTCAGGTCAAATATGCACGATATAGAAGAAGGTTAGGTGGGTAACGTTCTTGGGAGGATCCCTTGCCAAAAACTAGTATCTATGCAAATTCCTACCTCGAACAAACATCTACAAGGATACAATCCTAAAAATGACCAAAAGAATTCAATGCATCATCATGCATTTACACAAGTGATGTAGCCCATTTTTTCAAATATACACCATCAGAAGAATCTAGATGTTAGATTAATTTGTAAAATGTGAAATGTAAGGGGTCTTGTAAATTTGTATTTTTACTTTAAGAGACAAGATTCTAGAATACTCCTCTAGATTAGGAGTCTCTAGAAGTTTCTTTGCTTTTTCTCCTTTTTTACATAAGTGTAGAATATCCTAGAATTGGTGGCCTTTTGTACCATGTTGTATGGCTCATATATATAGGATCCTTTGACTAGCTTAATGGAACAACTAGAAGAAGATACATACAATGAAAGAGATTCTTTCTCGTATCCCTCTCTTCCCTTCCTCTTTCTACCTCCGTATCTTCTCATTTCCCTCCTCCCTCAGTGTTCCATTTCTTCTCTTCTTCATTCCTCTTTCCTCTCTATAATCTTCAAAATTCGTCTCCCCCTCTTCTTCGTAATTAAAGATCTATCCCCTCCATCTTTCCCCTTCCATTTCCTCCTCCATCTTATATCTCCCTCTCACTCTCTTTTTTTTCTATCTTCCCCTCTCATTCTACTAATTTATCATCTCCCCTCTCTTTTTCTAACACTTTACTCTTATATTCCCTTTCCATTCCTTGTCAACACTTCTTTCTCATTCTCTTGTCTTTCCTTCAACATTTCTTTTGTATTGAATCTCATATTGGCAACACTTCTTTCTCACTCTATTCCTCTTTCCTTCGATATTTCCTATATATATTGTATCTCATAATCTTGTCTTCTTTATCTGTATCCCCTTCTCAGTGTTTTTGAAACCGGACCGGACCGACCGGTCCGACCGGTGAACCGGGCCTGGACCGGTCCAGTTAACCGGTTTATGATGTTTCAGTTCGATTATTCAAATTTTAATTAACCCGTTCGGTTCAACCTATTTTTTTGACCCGGTTTAACCAGGTTCAACCAAAGTTGAACCACATTTACTTTTTAAATTATTTAAAAATTTAATTGGTAGTAGGAGTTGAACACATAATCTTTGGCTACTTATTTCACACTTCCAACCAACTACAGTAACACAACTTTTTGCATGTATTGGGTTTTAAATATAATTAAACTATTATCATGTTATAGAGCATCTAATCCAAATAATATGTATATATATGATGTGTATGATATTTGATGGTGTATAAGAAAAATACTTTACGTATAGTGTAAAATATATACATTATCAATGTATTTTATATATATTTCAAGTATATTAAGTGTATATTATATATATATATATTATTTCATTTCGATTTGATTAATCGATTCAACCACTTTTTTTCACCGGTTCGATTTAATCCAGTTTTAAATAATGACGTCATCATCCGATTGAACCGGTTTGATTACATCGTTCGACCCAATCCGACCATTTCAGCAAGATTTCCGGTTCGATGTCCGGTTCGGTTTCAAAAACCTCGATTGTATCTCATACTCTTATCTTCTTTATATGTATCCCCTTCTCTCCTTCCTCTCAGTATCTTATCTTCCCTTTCTTTCTCATTTCTCCATCTCTCTCTAATATATATCATCTCAATTACTTTTGATTACCACATTTAAAACAATTCCTTTTTTTCATCTACACCAAAAAACATAAATCATTATTTGTGTTGAAAGAGCTAACACTCAAGGGCAAGAAGGCATAGGTTCCTACGTACAATATGAATGTTGTTTTACAAAAGGGATATTTACATCCATAAACCTGAGTAGTTTCTTAATTACTCCAGGAACCCTTGATAATCACGAATTACATCTAGAACCCCAAATAATCCTTAACCTTTACATGGCATAACATGTGTCGAATTCCGTCCTAATTCTCCGTTAACTCTGACGAAAAAAGACATATATTGACCAATTTACCCTTTGAAACACATCATATTTATAGCATGATGTCATTTTGTAGATCAAACAAAATGATACCCCCCCAGCAAGCCCCATGTCCATCACTATTATGTGATACATCAAAATCACTAATCATCGATATTGATTCAATGAATCAACATCAGTCGTCTCGCCCCTCAACATTGTTGTCGCCACCATCATCGTCAATGCTCCTACTACTTATTGGATCATCATCGAATCATCCATATAATTCAAATGTACATCATTATCAGCCTCATCATCGCTTCCATCCTCAGAATTGGAGTACTCCTTCTCAACATTAATTGGAGTTTTCCTTTACCTAATCGAGAAAGTAATATGCATAGTCATTCATTTGAAAGTTAATCACAAAAAAGCATCGAACATTCTTTTAATTTGTAATATTGTATTGCACCTTTGTCGTATATTTCACCTTCTTTTTACGTCGAGCAACTTGAGCTCCTTCACCTCTTTCACATCCTTCCTCCTCAAGAGGATCATCCTCAAGGGCTATGTTTGCATCAAGATCCTGATAGGCCTCGACATCTTGAGCTTCTGAAATCCATTCATCACCGGAGTCAATGTCTTACAAACATAAAGGATCTTCTATTGTTTTCTTCCTTAATTCTCTATGTTTCAATTTCAGATTGAACATGATTTAAACCAAATCATTAAGCTTCGCTTGTGATAAACGATTTCTTCTCTTTGTGTGGACCTATATAGACATACGTAAGGTTTAGTGTTTAACATGAAACAAAAACACTATCATAAAAATAAATAATGCTTTAATCACTTACTTGACTAAACGAGCTCCAATTACATTCACACCCAGAAGCACTATAAGTCAAGCTCAATACCTAATGGCAAATGCTGCCAATTCAGGTGTTTCATCTTCAAACAACATCCACCAATCCGCTGATAATGATCAATACATTTTAGTAATTATGTTAAAGTATATGTAAAATTCATAAAATTTATTTACATACTCATCAGGACTTCTTGTTTTCCTTGAATTAGCAGCATTTGCCCATCCGAAAAATCCTCCGACTTGCATAAAAGAATCAAGTTGTGAATCTGCTTTCACCCTCGCAACTGGATCAATGATCAATCTTTCCATGCATGAAAACAATCCCATTTGACTTCTAAGTGATTAGAGAATGTTGATTCGCAATGAAAGTGGGGATTGAGGAAATAAGCAGCAGCATGTAAAGGCATGTGTAGTTGACGATCTCAACAATTATCCACAATATCCCAAATATTCTTCTCTTCGACCTCCTCATCAACTTCATCCAACACTTTAAAAAGTATCATGGCATCTTTAACTTGATCGGATGCATCAATCGACTTCAAGAAGTAAGTTCCTTTGGGATTAATCAATGTACGTCCTTTCGTGTCAGTCCAACCGTCCGACATGATGCTACAACCTGTGGCAATCCAAGAAGCATTTACCTCATCAACAAGAGTAGTAATGGCCGCAATGCGCTGCACAAGGTGTCCAATAAAGATTCTTCCTTTTTTCCATTAACATTTGTCCAGCTGCTTTATAATTTGATGCATTATTTGTTACCACTTGGATAATATTCTTCTCTCTAACCTTCTCAACAACTTCATCCAACACTTTAAAAAGCATCATGGCATCTTTAACTTGATCGGATGCATCAATCGACTTCAAGAAGTAAGTGCCTTTGGGATTATTCACCAAAAAATTAATCAATGTGTGTCCTTTCGTGTCAGTCCAACCGTCTGACATGATGCGACAACCCGTGGCAATCCAAGAAGCCTTTACCTCATCAACAAGAGTAGTAATGGCCTGCTTCTCTTCTTTTAAAATCCAAGTTCAGAGTTCATACATGGTTGGTGGCTTGAAACCCCTTTCATATCCACATACATCGGTCATCATCACCAGATAAGGACTATTGCCTATGTTGAATGACAATGAATTCTTAAAAAAATCTCCCAATGATCCTGCCAATCCTCCTTCTCTCATCTTTTTTCCAGCTTGCATTTAAAGTGAGTTGTTGTACGGGAGGATCCAAAGTACCTACACCCCTACCTCCTTGTGCTAAAAAAAATTCATCGGTCCTCGAGCTTGCTTGATAATGCTAGAATCTATCGGTGCTCTTTGTGACGGTTGATTTTCAACACCTCTCGATGGCCCTTGCATCCCAACTTGACAAACTTCTTCCATTTCTTCAGATCGTCTTCTCTTCTTATTACCCTTACTTTCCATGAACATCTTCATCTTTTGTTGAACTTCAACAGGAACGCTTGGATAAGCTCTCACATTCTTGCGTATCTTTGCAAGATGGTCTTTTAGTCGCTTCACCCCACCGGTGATCTTCATTAAACAAAAATTACATTCAACATATACATATCATTTCCCTTTGTAATGCTCGTCCATTTCAAGTTCTCGCCAGTATCTCCATCCGGGATCCGATCGCCACCCACTTTGGCATTTCCTTCCCATATCTACAAGTTATACAATAGCATACATATATACTTACAGTATAAGATAAACACACATGTAACCATTCATCATGGATCAGAATTTAACCCCAAAAAATAGAAAAATACATAAAAAAGAACATCAAAACAACCCTCGAAAAATATATCGAAAGCCTCCCATAATGAAACCCTCCAATAGAAAAACAAATAAAGAGGAAGAACACAAGGAAAACATAAAGAATAGAGGGAAAAAACCTAAAAATACCGATTCGTAGGTGGCGGCGGTGCATGGCAGCTCTGACTAGGCGGCGAAAGGGTCGACGACGGAGATGGCGATGTTGCGACGAGGTCCGGCTGGGTGATGACGTGCGCTAGGCCTCCGCGAACCTAGAGGTTCCAGGAGATAACAAGGGCGGGCGGGGGTTTCGTTTCTGTCAAACAGAATGACCCCCTCCCCTCGGCTCTTTATTTTTACAAAAAAAGGTCATGTGCTTTGCACGTGACCGAAAAATGAAAAAAAACATTTATTTGAGGCTTACGCCTCAGCCTTGCCTCGACTCTCGAGCGCCTCAGGCGAGGCTGAGGCGTACACCCCTTGATATAGACCTGAGGCGTACGTCTCGGGGCGCTACTTTTTAAAACCATGTTCGCAAGCTCCAGACCCCCCCCCCCACTCCATATCAATCCCCCCTCACCGGCAAGCTGAAGCCCACCCCCCACCCCAGGCCTCCCCATGTGTCTCCGCCTTGCAAGACCCAGGTCGAAGCTCCCCATTGCACGTACCTCCGCCTGCCTACCATTTACCACCTGTTGTAAGCTCGAACTCACGTGCTCCTCCTCTTTCTTTTTTTATTAATCTCAACCGTTAGATCACTGATTGGTTAGATTAACTCATCCATTTGTTTGAGTTAATGGACTAAACTAACGGAAGGTTATGGTGTAAAACGAAGTGGTTATTCAGGGTCTTGAGTGTAATTCATGATTATCGAGGGTTCCTAGGATAATTACGAAATTACTAAAGGTTATGGGTGTAAATATCCTTTGCTTGCAAAAATACCAATTAGATCATGGATAGATAACTCCAAGCTCTTTATCCAATTAGAGAAAATAAAAAATGGATATATCATGCTTAGAAACTACAATAATGTCCTATAAAAGAAAGGTACTACTAATACTTCCTAAAAGCAAATTCGTACATTATTAGAGAAATCTAAGGCACAATCTTGAGTGTAAGACAGATAAATGTTGCAAATTAGTTTCTCTATATCTCAAATCGAAATCACTAATGAAAGTTCAAAGAAAGTTCTTTTCGAAGGCGATAAATGTAGATAATTATGCTTTAAATTTTGACAAGGACCTTACCCCAAATTGTGGTTATAGTTAATGAAGAAATCTCACATAGGCATAAAAGTTTAGATCATGTAAACCTAAGGCTGATATATAAATTGACTATATATAATATTGTAAAAAAAACTACCTGAATTTGCTTCTAAAAAATATAATGTCTATAATATCTATGAGCTAGGGGAAGTTAACCACAACAATTTAAAACCACATCAACAAATAATTTCTTGAGCTTTTACACCCTTGACTACTTTGGTCTTACCCAAAGTATTTTTGACTCTTGATTGTTCCTTATAATTATTGATGATAATATATTTATCTTGGTACTGTTTCTACGCTTAAAAGAAAAAAACCATTGAAAATATAGTGTCTATGAACTGCGTAAATGATTTCATTCAAAAATCGTGTATATTTAGAATTGTAGTGATCACGAAGGACAGTTTGAGAGTGCAAGATAGGTGGTTTGTGTCCCATCAAGATTCATCACAAGTATTTGACTCCTAGAATTGCAAAACAATATGAAGTTAAGCTAAATAATCAAACCTGATACAAGGCATAAATTGAGGTGTCGTAACATGACAGCATGAAGTCGGCTATCATGCATTGTCGCCAACATCAGTCATCTCAATACATGTGGAGTGTTTTCACTCCACCATGATATCAAAATGGGGCTTAGCAGACTGACTGAAATGGTAACATAGAACCGTCGAAATGAACAGGTTTCTTCAGAAAGCATTCAAAAGATTGCCCAAGTTGAGTGGGCACTGAGGCGAGATGACAGAACCCTCATCTTTCCCTCATTTCTCATTTCTTCGCATCATTTCTCATCGCCCAAGTTCTTCTTTCTTCCTTGAAAGCCTCCAGGTAAGCTATTTTCTTCTTTATAGCTTTTTCTATTGTCTCTTTGTTTCCATCACTCAACTTCTTCTTTATTTGTTCTTGTTTTCTTGTTTCTTAAAATTGGATGTGGTACTTAATTTTCTTGTTTCTTTATTTTTGATTCTTCTTTGTTCGTTCTTTAATATAATCGAAGCCATGATATCGTCATTGTTGCGCTAGGTCATCAACGCATAATCATCATTGTCAAAGTTGTTTTTATATTAATTTGCTAGGTTTTTATATGCTTATATCGTTACACATTAATTTCTTTAATTGGTAACTTTTTAAAATAAAAATAAATCAATATTTTATGAATCACACGATTTAAGGAGAATTTTCAAGCAAAAACTTGTGGGGTAGTACAAAGATAGTCATATGCACCAAGTGTCCAACAGATATCAGAGACCAAATGAAAGTTAATCTGAAAGGCAATAAGCTAAAGGATAAGGAGAATCCACGAGGGATATTGCTTCCATAGCGGTATTGTTTGAGAGGAGTTACACAGATATTGATGAATTATTTGATGATGGTGATGATTTTGTATATCCTTCTGATATTGAGACTACGCCGTATAGGCATGCCATAAAAGATTCTGATAGTCTCACACTAAAGATTATGGCTAAGAGAGGTAATTGACGGAGCAGTAGGCAACCAAAAAAGAAACAAAAGGCAACCCACATTGAAAGAAAGAAGCTCATTCAGAGACAGTTATGCTCGATCAAGGTAGATCATGAAGATTGAAAACAACATGGCCAGAATACGATGTAAAGTATATTCCAATGAAGAACATTGAAGTCCTTGCTTACGTTGACAGCTTGAAAATGACATGGCAAGAATACGGTGTAAAAACCATGGCCAATGGTTGGAAATGCTATACAAGGAAGCAAGTCATTGACCTCCAAGCATACCTACAACAGAAAATAATCTTCCTCAATCAACGGATGAATCTAATCAGGTCAAGGACTCCAAATACATCATGAGGTTAATGGGGAAGGTGGTGAAGGAAGTTCAAGTGGAGAATGTGGTGTAAACTATCACGGATGATGAGCCACTTTGAAAAAAATGGGAAAACGTTGATGAAAGATCGTGCTTATGAAATCAATTGGACACTTTATGATGCCTACTGTATTAAATCAATCTTAAATGATTTTAAAAAAATAATTTGAGTTGAATTCCTTCATATACAACCACTCATGTGTCTTGTTACGGACAAGAGAATTGCAGGATGATTTGATCAAGCCATGCATCACTAGATTCGCAACAAATTTCATTGCATTAACAAACATAGTTGATAGAAATGTGAGGTTGAATACCTTGTGTCGGTTAATAGAGTACTACAATAACAAAAATAGCCTACTCAAAAATGAGAGTTGGACAAGTGACCCTTTGAGATGGTTACGTTAAAGCCATGAGGAGAAGGAAGTTTATTATGTCTATTTTAAGGTTAGCGTATACAATTAAGAACAATAAAGATATCTTTAAAGTGCAAGCATGTCCTAAATCTTATCGACAATTTATGAAGATAATTGACAACAAATGGGATCAAAATTGATGCAACCTAATGCAACCTAAGTGTGCAATAACCTAGACGACGATCCACGCAATAGAATTAAGGAATCAAAATGACAAAAAATGAAAGAAAATGATGCACGACAGGCAAAATCTGCAACAATAAATTGACGTGATACTCACAATATAATACCGATTCTTCCACAGACGTCGGGCAATCAAGTAGTTAATGATTAATGGAAAAATATAACGATGTTGCGGACTTGGAATCTCAATAAATCACCAAACAAACCAGCAGCATAACAGGTCACCAAATCTACTTTATAGAGTGGAATAATATAGGTGGAAATACACTCATACCACAACCAGCAAGGGTCGGAAGGCACGTCTCAGATCTGGTCAGACACGGGCGGTGGCTTGTTCCGGGCAATATTCGGGCCGCAGGGGCTGGCTTCGCGGCAACACGGCAGCAAGTGGTCGATACGGCAGTGGCGTATCCCGGCGTCAACAGCGGTAGACGAGTAGGGCCGCAGGGGCGTGGTCGGAGGCGAGGGCGGTGCGGGGTGCTGGCGGCGTGATGGAAAGAGGGCGAGCGGCGCTGGGCGAGATGGCAGGGGAGGTGCGGGGTGCTTGGCGGCGTGTTGGAAGGAGGGCGAGCGGCGCTGGGGTGAGATGGCGGGGGAGGTGTGGGGTGCAGGCGGCGTGTTGAAAGGAGGGCGAGCGGCGTTGGGGCGAGATGGCGGCACTGCTGGTGGCGGGCACTGGAGAGGTGTGCAGCGGGGGTGGGGGAAAGGGAGGATGCGGGAAGAGGGAAGGAGAGGGCGAGGGGTCAGGAGGAGAGGGGAAGAGGGGTGGTGGAGTCGGAAGGAGAGGAGAGGAAGGGGAGGAGAGGGGGCGGCGACTTGCGATGGGAAGGAGAGGGGAAACGAGAATCGGGGAGAGAGAGGGAAAGGGCGGCGGGAGTGAGAGAGAGAGGGAGAGAGAAAATTAGGGATGGGAAAAATGTTCTCAATTCAACTTCAAAAAAAAACCTAATACAAGGGAGCCCTTTATAGAGGCTACTCCCCCTCAAAAGAAGCAATAAATCCCTAAAATTAGGGAAAGAAGAAATCAAAGGAAAAATATAAAAAGAGGCCTTTTATAATGAGACTTTTACATGGTAATGAAATAAAATCAACTAAACAAAACAAATGATAATTAAAATAAATTAAATAAAAGTACACAAAATTCGTTATCATGCTGCATCAACTCCCCCCTGCTGAAAAGAATCTCGCTCCGTCGAGATGGCATTGCGGAAATTCTGAAGTATATCGGGGCGGAGTTGTTGGAGTTCATCCTCGTCAATCCAGGTGAAATCGGTAAAAGGTCGTCCCTTCCATTTGACTAGATATCGCCGGAAGAGACCACGTCTAGTCGTCATATTTCGGATGTCTGCAATATCTTCAATCTGATCAGCATCGGTTGCGGCTGGCGGTTGGCGCATATCATCATTGGCGGGAACTGCTACTGGGGTGTCATCGGTCTGTTCATCTCCATGATATAAGAAGAGATCTGATACATTGAAGACCGGTGATGTCTGAACGTCTGGCAGCAGGTCGAGTAGATATGCATTGGGTCCAATCCTCTTGAGGACTCGAAATGGACCAATCTTTCGTTCACTCAATTTTTGGTGGACTCTCAAAGGAAACCTCTCTTTTTTAAGGTGGACCATCACTAATTCTCCAACTCTGAACTCGCTCTCTCTTCGGTGTAGGTTGGCTTGGGTTTGGTATTTCTGGGTCATGGATTGGAGTTTGGTTCGGATTTCGGTATGGAGGTGGGTTAGGTGTTCGACCAGATCCTCAGCAACTGCACTACTTCTCCCTTGCATGGTTGTGGGTTTTAGGTCAAGAAATTGGGGAAGTGGAAAGCCGTACACACTCTCAAAGGGCGATTTTCCGGTGGACCTATTAGTGGAACTGTTATATGCGAATTCAGCTTGGGGAAGAATTAGATCCCATTTGGACAGAGAGTCCCCTGCAAGACATCGCAATAAATTTCCTAATGATCTGTTAACTACTTCAGTTTGTCCATCTGTTTGTGGATGATAAGCGGTGCTATATTGCAGACGAGTACCAAGACGAGACCAAAGCGTGCGCCAAAAGTGACTCAAAAACCGGGTATCACGATCTGAAGTAAAAGATCGAGGGACACCATGCAAACGGACGACATCACGAAAAAACAAATCAGCGACATGTGATGCATTTGAGGTTTTCCTACATGTAATGAAATGTGCCATTTTAGATAATCGATCCACAACCACAAAAATAGAGTCAACTTTTCGCACAGTGAGGGTAACCCTAGCACAAAATCCATGGTGATGTCTTCGCAGGGTCGCAGAGGAATGGGTAGGGGTATGTATAGTCCAGTGTTCTGCCAATGGCCTTTGAATCTTTGACATGTTTGGCATTTCTGTACGAATTTTGTCACATCCTTTCGCAACTGCGGCCAATAAAAGCGTTCTTGGAGAAGGATCAAGGTTTTGTCTCGTCCAAAATGTCCAGCTAAACCTCCATTGTGTAGTTCTGAAATTAAGTTCTCTCGAAGGGACGTGGCCGGGATGCATAGTTGGTGGCCTTTGAATAGGAAACCCTCATGAAGAACAAAAGTGGTTGTTGGGTCCTGCCCAGTACCAACACAGTCGGCATGAATTTGACCGAAATCAGGATCAGTGGGGTAGAGGTCCTTGAGAGTTTCAAATCCTGTCGTACTGACGGTCATCGTGGTCAGGGCATGTGCTCGCCGGCTCAAAGCATCGGCCACACGGTTCAGGGTTCCGGCTTTGTGTTTGAGATGGAAGGTGTATTCTTGGAGGAAATTAACCCATTTGGCATGACGCTTGTTAAGAGTTTTCTGGGAGTTCAAATATCTCAGGGCTTCATGATCAGAGTTAAGGATAAATTCACGCCTGGATCAGGTAATGTCTCCAATGCTTGAGAGCTTGGACCACGGCATAAAATTCAACATCATAAGTGGAATACCGTGATCTGGCATCGTTCAATTTCTCGCTGTAGAAGGCGACAGGTCGTCCTTCTTGACTGAGGACAGCGCCAATCCCGACATGTGAGGCGTCGCAATCGACCACGAAAATCTTGGTGAAGTCGGGGAGTGCGAGAACAGGAGCATGCGTCAATTGATGTTTTAGATTTTGAAAGCTCGTTTCTGCTTCAAGAGTCCAGGCGGGTGCGCCTTTCCGCGTGCAATCTACCAACGGTGCCGCACAAGTGCTGAAGTTCCGAATGAAACGTCAGTAGAAAGAAGCTAACCCTAGAAAGCTGCGAATTTCAGTGAGGGTTTTGGGTACGGGCCAGCTCTGAATGGCCTGAATTTTTGAGGGGTCAACTTTAAGTCCATCCGCAGTGACAATGTATCCTAGGAAGAGGACCGTGTCAGACATGAAGGAGCATTTCTTGAGGTGGACGTACAGTTTTTGGTCTCTCAGAGTTTCCAGGACTTGTCGCAAGTGAGATAGGTGGTCTTCTTTGGTCAAACTGTAGATCAGGATATCATCGAAGTACACGACCACAAACTTGCCAATAAAGGGTCGCAAAACATGATTCATTGTTCGCATGAAGGTGCTTGGGGCATTAGACAAGCCGAATGGCATGACCGTCCATTCATACAGACCCCCCTTGGTTTTAAAAGCTGTCTTCCATTCGTCTCCAGGTCGGAGGCGAATCTGATGGTAACCGCTGCGGAGATCCATTTTGGAGAACAGTTTGGCACCTGATAGCATATCAAGCATATCATCAAGGCGTGGAATGGGAAAACGATATTTAATCGTTATCTTGTTGATAGCACGACTGTCCACGCACATTCTCCATGTGCCATCTTTCTTCGGGGTAAGCAAAGCAGGAACCGCCACGGGGCTCATGCTCTCTCGAACATACCCACGTCGCAGCAGATCAGTAACCTGCCGGTTCATTTCTTCATGCTCACTTGGGCTCATTCGGTAATGGGGTAAGTAGGGTAGGCTGACTCCAGGGACTAGGTCGATGTGATGTTGAATGTCTCGCAACGGGGGCAGTCCGTCAGGCAACTCTTCAGGCATGATGTCAGCGAACTCTTTGATGATGGGCTTTATCTCAGGCGGGACTTCAGGCAGAGTTGTCTCTTGATTGTCTACTTCTCGTCCCATTAAAGCATAGATGATGGAGCTCTCTTGTATTTCACATTGGAATGTTTGGGCTTCCATCAACAACACAGGGCCCGTGGTCACCGTCTTTGATGGTGTCGTTTTATTACCAGTTTGGGCAATCGCAGCTCGAAGTGTAGCTACTTGGCGAGGGCTAAGGGCTTCACGTTGTGGTCTGAGGGTTACGCGCACCTTGTCTATGAGAAAGGTGTAAGTGTTCAGTTTTCCTCGGTGTTCAGTGTCTCGGTCAAATTGCCACGGTCTCCCTAGAAGTATGTGACAGACATCCATAGGGGCTACATGGCACCACACCTCGTCCTTGTATGAAGGACCAATGGAGAAGTTAACGAGGCTTTGACGGTGGATCGGGAGTTGAGTACCACCACGAAACCATGCCACACTGTACGGTTTCTCGAGAGGTTGAGTTGGCAGACCCAACTTATCGACCATTTCTTGTGAAACGAAGTTCTCAACGCTTCCCCCATCAATGATCAGCGAACAATGCCATCCTCCTGAGGTGCAGGTGGTTCGGAAGATGCTGCGTCGCAGCCAGCTATCAGCATCGTGGACAGCGGGGGTGAGCAGAATGTTTGTGGGCACGCTGTCAGGAGCGATAAAGTTCTCGTGTTCAATTACCAGGAACGGACCGGAGTCGTCTCCATCCACTCCTAGAGGTTCATAGTCATCGGCTCCCATGGTGTCAGCAGTCAACGCAGTCGGATCCTCTTCAGGGGGTTCTTGCTGGTCAGGGTCGGGGTATTCAGGATCGTCGGTGGTGCATAGATGGACGGGTTTAGCCTTAGGGTTTGGGCACTCTGCTGCTCGATGGCTCTTTTGATAGCATCGGAAGCAAGTATCAGGTCCTACAATAGGTCGGCTTCCCAAGATGCCTTGGCCGGGGTTTCCAGTGGGTGGTCGGGCGACGGCAGGAATTGATGGTTTGGCTTGGGTTTTACCCGCAATGACTGATGAGGAACCCATCGGTTTGGAGTATGTCATCGTGGCACTGGTACGAGGAGCGGAGTTCGCAGAAAAAGGCATCTTCCTCGTCTGGGCTTTAGCAAGCTTGATCTCAGCCCGTTCAGCCTGCTTGTAGGCTTCGTCGACATCACGGCAGTTGTGGAGGTAGAGTTCATCCTGGATGACTTGGCGGAGGCCCTGCATGTAGCGGGTGACCTCCTGAATAGGAGTTTCCTGCAAGCGGTTGCGATGGACTAGGGATTGGAACCCTTCGGTGTATTCCCTCACACTCATGGTGCCTTGTCTCCATGATTGCAGTCGTGCGTATAGATCTCGTTTGTAATCTTCCGGCACGAATTTGGTTTTCAGCTTGGCTTTCATCTTGCTCGAACTGCGGATCTTACTCTTCCCTTTTCGTTTGCGTTCAGATTGCAAACGGTCCCACCATAGCAGCGCATGTCCTTTTAATTTTATAGTGACGAATTGGACCTTACATTCGCTAGACATGGACTTCCACACAAAGAAGTGTTCGACGGCTTGGAGCCAGTCCAAAAAGACGTCAGGATCTCGTCCTCCGTCAAATTCTGGGACATCGAGACGGATACCTCGATCCCATCCATCGTCGGACTTGGTTCCATTTCGTGGTTGGTGTTGATGTTCACCATTAGTTTGTGGAGTATAGCCAAAGGGGTATGGATCCGGAGCTTGGGAATGAAGGGGGTGTATTCTCTGGGTCCTTCTTCCTCACTTTCCTGTGAAGGATACTCGCTAACATGTCCGTCAGAAGTAGAAGAGCTAGAGTCTCGGGAAGTGCTATTCCGGGAGTGTGATTTCCGGCTCGTGCGTCGACCTTTGTTGGGGTTTTCATCACTAATGTCTGGTCCTAGCACGCGACTATTCAAGGTAGCAATTTGTTCATGGGCGACGGTGATTTTACGGTCTAGGCCGGCAATTTGAGTACTCAATTGATTGTTCATGTGTTGTAATTGGGCAAACAAAGCTTCTAAGGTTAATTCAGGATGTGTAGTGTAGGTGGGTTTAGAGCCACTAGATTTGTCGGCCATGGCTATCCTAGGGTTTTAGCCTTCTTTGTTTCAGTTTTTTTTGTGGTTTTGTTTTGTGGTTTTTTTTGTTTTTTTTATATGCAATGAATAAACAGGATGCAGACGAAATGCAGAATCGTGATGCTCTGATACCAAATTAATGCAACCTAAGTGTGCAATAACCTAGACGACGATCCACGCAATAGAATTAAGGAATCAAAATGACGAAAAATGAAAGAAAATGATGCACGACAGGCAAAATCTGCAACAATAAATTGACGTGATACTCACAATATAATACCGATTCTTCCACAGACGTCGGGCAATCAAGTAGTTAATGATTAATGGAAAAATATAACGATGTTGCGGACTTGGAATCTCAATAAATCACCAAACAAACCAGCAGCATAACAGGTCACCAAATCTACTTTATAGAGTGGAATAATATAGGTGGAAATACACTCATACCACAACCAGCAAGGGTCGGAAGGCACGTCTCAGATCTGGTCAGACACGGCGGTGGCTTGTTCCGGGCGATATTCGGGCCGCAGGGGCTGGCTTCGCGGCAACACGGCAGCAAGTGGTCGATACGGCAGTGGCGTATCCCGGCGTCAACAGCGGTAGACGAGTAGGGCCGCAGGGGCGTGGTCGGAGGCGAGGGCGGTGCGGGGTGCTGGCGGCGTGATGGATAGAGGGCGAGCGGCGCTGGGCGAGATGGCGGGGGAGGTGCGGGGTGCTTGGCGGCGTGTTGGAAGGAGGGCGAGCGGCGCTGGGGTGAGATGGCGGGGGAGGTGCGGGGTGCAGGCGGCGTGTTGGAAGGAGGGCGAGCGGCGCTGGGGCGAGATGGCGGCACTGCTGGTGGCGGGCGCTGGAGAGGTGTGCAGCGGGGGTGGGGGAAAGGGAGGATGCAGGAAGAGGGAAGGAGAGGGCGAGGGGTCAGGAGGAGAGGGGAAGAGGGGTGGTGGAGTCGGAAGGAGAGGAGAGGAAGGGGAGGAGAGGGGGCGGCGACTTGCGATGGGAAGGAGAGGGGAAACGAGAATCGGGGAGAGAGAGAGGGAAAGGGCGGCGGGAGTGAGAGAGAAAGGGAGAGAGAAAATTAGGGATGGGAAAAATGTTCTCAATTCAACTTCAAAAAAAACCTAATACAAGGGGGCCCTTTATAGAGGCTACTTCCCCTCAAAAGAAGCAACAAATCCCTAAAATTAGGGAAAGAAGAAATCAAAGGAAAAATATAAAAAGAGGCCTTTTATAATGAGCCTTTTACATGGTAATGAAATAAAATCAACTAAACAAAACAAATGATAATTAAAATAAATTAAATAAATGTACACAAAATTCGTTATCATGCTGCATCAAACATGTTGACATATCAGCTTCACATGCTTGTGAGATTACATTTTCAATTACTAACTAATATGTTCTATTTCTCTTATAAGAAATATCAATAATTTTAGTAACTCATTACTCGAGTCCAAAATATCAATGCACGCACAAACTTGGTATACGCTTTGACCTCTCGTCGATGATGCAAGAAGTGGTTGAAAGTCTCAATAAGAAGTAAGTCTCAATCAAAAACTGCACGATCGAAATATACTGTATATTTTAGTTGTATCATAAATATTTTAGTTTTAATATTATATAATCGTATTAAAATTGTTTACTTGATTGTTTAATTCGGTTTTATTTAAACTAAGTTCTTTACAAAATTATCTCTCATTTGGAAGAACATCGATAAATGAACGAACTAACACCCTTACGGGTAAGTATATAACATAGCTATATACATTTTTCAGTTGACTAATATTGCCTTGTAATTCGTATACGCTATTTTTTACTAAAAATATATGATATTTTTCAGTTGAACGGTTGATGTTGTATGACTTGGATGCTTCATATTTCAAAAATATTATGAAAAAAAATTTTCTAACCGCATCTGCATGAGGTTGTGAGAGAAATTAGAGCACCTCCGACTTGATCCATAAGAAAAGAAGGAACAAATTGGGTCAAAGAAAATTGAATGACTTGGTATACATCCACTAAAATACCATCGAATGATGAAACACGTTATGGAGAGACGAGACAAGGAAGATTTTACATATTCGATAGATGTCGCCTACTTGTTCAAGATTCATGGTGATGCAAATGAATGAGACAAGGATGTCCATAAAAATGGATATAAAGCAATAGACTTCCTATTATTGATGATGAAGGAAGACCAAATACAAACAATCACTCAACGACGAGGTATTGATGTTTGATGACTATTGCCACATTAGGTCATTGAAATACCAGCTTTCTTAGCATCAAGATAGACTCTTAGCATCATGAGAGACCCTAAATATGCTTCAAGTTTCGAGTCAAATGGTAGTGAAATTAGTGATCGAGATGCACATGAGGAAGTTGTAGCAGCGACGTTGGAACCACGCAACTTCTCACAATAGTGGTCAAGGGTCATCATCAACTGATAGTCAAATGTTGGAAGATGGACGAGAATATATATTAAAAAATGCACATGGAGAATATGAGCCAAGTTCATAGCTTATGGAATATGAATGAGGACTCGTGAATATATTGCAATGTGCCTCCCACCCAAAGAACCAATGTTCAAATCTTGGGGCAAGCACATGTGTGTTCCCCCATCTTGTTTCAAAAAAATGAGTGGTGGGTCTTGCAAGAGCTATTGAGTATAGACCATATCCGTAAGGTCACCATATGACTAGGTCCTATAAAAGCATACAATTGATTATTATGTTGAGATATTTGATCTCTTCAGTGGTAAATCTTAGTGTTGAAGCAAGTTAGTCTTACTTGAAGGATGTTGATGCATCATCCTCCTCAAGCTTTCGTTATGTTAAGTTCTCATCATCAAGAATCCCAATTAGATATCCAACAATAATTGTATCACGTGTTTGTAATTTTCTTCGATGATTTTCGGTAGGATCGATTGCTCATCCACCACCCCTGGCCTCCTATAATGGATATGGTTATGGTTGTGGTGCTAGTGGAGTAAAATAATATTTTTTAACTACAATTCGGGAAGAGATGGACAAGGCCAACGGTATGGTTTTATCTTACTTATTTTCCAAGTGAACATGAACAGCATGCTCCTCCACCACCGCCACCATCACAAGTTCCAACTGCTCCACGAGGACAACGATCTCTGTCAATCTCATCAATAGCAAGTCCTACTGCATCATCAGGAATCTGTTCCCCTCGTCGAGACATAGGAGTCGAGAAAAGTAAATACCCAGAAATTAGAATGCTCTGAACCATTTCTAACCAAAATATACACAAAATGGACTACGAGAATAACAACAAGAACACCTACTCATGCACAACATTGCAAAAGGATTATGAACATACTAAAGCATGTCACTGTCATGACCATGAAAGCAGGCGACTAACTCTAGATCTGGTAAGACATTCATTCTACAAATTAACCATGAAATTATTTTTATAGTACATTTTCTTCTTTTATATTTGTTTTTCAAGACTAATTCAAGTTGTAATGTTAGTTGAACAATGTGTACTAGTTTTCACGATTATCAACATGACAATGGGGAACCCACTTAATGGTTTGATGGTAGTGCAATGTGCCTTACCACCCAAAAGATTAGGGTTCAAATTCTGAGGCCACCTATGCATGTTTCCCCCCTCTTGTTTATAGAAAAAAAGACAACATAACAATGGGTATGTAATGTTACTTTTTAGTTTATGCATGTCCCTAAATAGGAAAATAGTGAATCTATATTACTCATGTATTATGACATATTAGAGGCCCATTATCTTTGAAATCACCTATTTTGATCTTTTTTAATCCATTTTGGCACAATTCAAGGATAATGTCAAATGTCAATATGTCTATGACATTCCTTGATATGCTCGTTCCGGGTGATTGTGCCATGCAGACTCCCCCCAAGATCACCATAAAGTAAAGCATTCTTGACATCCAACTAAAAGATTGATCCTCTTATTGGAAAGAATAGAAATGGTCGCAAGAATCGAGCTTGGCCTAGCTACTTGAGAGAATGTATTAAACAATCTACACCATAAGTCTGAATAAAACCCCTAACTACTAATATGGCCTTTAATATGTCAACAGACACATCTAGAGCACGCTTTGTCGTAAATACCCATCTTAAACTGATATGAGTGACGTTTGTAGGGCAGAGGATCACAAGTGCCCCTAAAAATAAGAGCATCCATCTAATCATCCATATCATGTTTCCAACCTAGAAACATCAAAGAGATGTATAATGATCACTTATAAGAGGAATAGCCATAAGAGTATCTGTAAAAAAAACATACCCAAATAGTTAGACTATCAATAGAAATATACCGGGACATAGTGAGCAAAGTACATTGCTTGATAGGCTTCATCGTAGCAATAGGAAGTTATGTAGAGGAACTAGACTGTAGTAGGTGGAGTATTTGAAGGAAGCTCGTGCATACTAGTAATGGCTAAGAGGATATACTCCAACTGTTTAGGATGCCTCTTTTGATATACATGGAGTGGAGAAGGGAACTCTAAGGGAATGTCACTGACATGCACAGAGGAGAAACTAGTCTGTCAAAGAAATAACATCCGTGAAAATATAATATCGATGACCAATTAGGTTATAATACATGTACCCTTTTGGGTCATAAAATACCCAAGAAAGATACTTGATTGCACACCCAGATAACGTATCATCGTATACAAGTTATGGACAAAGGCACTGCAATCAAATCCGTAAAATAGCAAAAGGGTTCCTCGCCATCATAGGATATGAAGAATAAGTTTACCCACCAAGAATGGAAAAAGGTACCAGATTAATCACGTAGAGGGCAATGAGAATATTGTGCTTTTAGAGGCATTCATCTTAGTAAGAAGAGTGCAATCTATATCCAAAAGATGACCGAACTTCCTTTCTGCCACACCATTCTGTTGTGAGGTGTCCAAACAAGATATATGATATACAGTACCTTGTGTGGTAAAGAAACAAGACAATCCATGATGAGTAAACTCAAGAGTGTTATCATATCTAAAAATAATAATACTTAAAGAAATAAAGTTTTCTATAAGGTCATAGAAAATCTTAACAATATTATGGATCTTTGGTGACAGTTTCTTCATCAAATACACCCCAAGAGGATCTATTGCAATCATCAAAAAAATAAATAAAATATGTATACTACTCAGACTATAGACCCCAACTATAAAGCACAAGGAGCAAAATGATGAGGCTCGATCCAGTGAAAAAAATGACGCTCTATGTTTTCCAAAAAAAACTAGCCTTAATTTAAGGAAATTCTGAAAGAGAGCTTTAGCAGACAAGTGACTAACACATAAATGACACATGAAGGGGTTAGAGATCAAAGTAGCTCTAACAAAACATGAATCTATAGGAGTATCAAGATAACATAGCCCATTCTTCTCATGGCCCCATTTAAAGATCTGCATCGCCTGGATGTCCATGCAGTTTCTTACCCTTATGCAGTGCAACAATAAGGAGCGCATTCTGATAAAGCCAAAGCCGACGGATAGGGGACAATATTTCGTGGTAGCAAGACGACGTGTATGGGATTATTTGGCTCTCTAGGACCCTCACCAAGGAAGTAGCCAATGATATTGTGAATCAGCCCACCGCTAAGGCAAAAAGGGATATTTTGACATCTACTTATGCTCAAACAAAGAATGAGACCAAGATTCTTCAGCTTCATTTTGACATTTACAAGACTAAGCAGAATGGTTGCCCACTACACATTCTACTCCATGTTTCGTGGCATGTTCAAGAAGCTTCATAGCTTCATGCCTATTATGACATCCATTAAGCAGCAGATGGCATACAAGAACTCCACGATGGTTGGAGTCTTTTTGGTTGCGATCGACCCGAAGTATGATGCATCACGAGCACAGCTCCATACTGGGGCGATCGTACCTCCATGGAGAAGGTTTACAGTCGTCTCATCGAGCTTCTTATTCCTCCTGTTGCCACTTCACGACCCTCTTCATAGTTGTCCACTTCTCGCGACAAAGGAGGGTCTACCCAGTTCATAGGGCGTAGTCCTTGTTGCAGAGGCAGTGGACGCCAATGTGATCCTTGCAACTACTATCATCGTCTAGGACACTCAGAGGCCACATGCTATCCGAAGCATGGATACTCCGCATCTGCTCGTGTGGCAGAATAGATCGATACTTCGAAGACTCCAGCTTCCCAGGCAGATCCACGTGTGGATGACATTGTCTGTCGTATACGAGAGATCATGACTCCGATGACCGACCCCACCGCTATAGGATCCATAGATACTAGAGCCGCAGCCAGAGCCTCCTCAAGCTCCTCAAGTATCATTTACAATTTTACGAAAGTAGTGGTGCAGATATGACAAAGTGGATCATTGACTCTAGCACATCCCATCATCCGTGTGGAGACATAGCCCAATTCAGGTCCTACGGGACTTTACTTCCTAGCAGATGGGTTGTTATTTCTAATGGGGTTCACTTAACGATAACAGGATAGAAAGGTGCACCTGACGCCATCCATGAGCCTTCAGAATGCTGTATATGCCTCTGATTTTTAGATGACTTACTTTCTATCAGTTAGATTACTAAGGATTTATACCATCGTACCATTTTTTACCCTTCGTCTCTTGTGTTTCCGGACATACTCATGAGCATGGTGATTGGAAGCGATCGTGAGCAACTGGGACTCTATAGATTGGTTCACCCTCCTCATGTTGGTGCCTCCACTATTCCTACTAGACCAGTCTCACCGTACTTGGCACCTTCGTTTTGACCACTTTCCTCTGCAGAAGCTACATCATGTCCTCCCACAAATCTCCACGTGATCTTTCTTATAGTGTGAAGCTTGCCAGCTTGGGAAGCACTACCATTCTTCTTTCCATCTCATCAGAGTCGGAGCAGTTCTCAATTGTTTAAGCTCCTTCATTTAAATATCTAAGACCCGAGTCGTATTCTTGATCACCAATGATATCGTTTTTATTTGGTTTTTGTAGCTGATTTTTCCAGACTTTCTTGGGTTTTCTCTTTGAAGAATAAGTCTGAGGATGGGCATGTTATCAAGTCATTCATTAATGAGATAAAGTATTTTTTTCATCTAGTGTCAAATATCTTTATTCTGATAATGCCTTAGAGTTTTGCACCCTATAGCTTTCTGAGTTTTTATGTCTCTTGGCATTGTACACCCAAACCTTGTGTGCCCATACATCCCAATAGAACAGTGTTGTCGAGTGCAAACATCGTCACTTACTCGATGTGACAAGAACCCTATTGATTCACAATTGTGCTCATCATGCTTATTGGGTGATGTGGTTCTCACTGCTTGCTACTTAATGAACTGCGTGCCTTCCTCTGTTTTGAGAGAAAATATCCCTTTCTCAATTCTGTTTCTCGAGAAGGATCTATTCTCCCTCACACCTTATGTGTTTGGATATGTAGTCTTTGTTCATGATTTTTTTACTGGTCGTGACAAGCTCTCCCCCAAATCTATCAAGTGTGTTTTTGTTGGCTACTCTCACACCTAAAAGGGGTACTGTTGCTTTGATCTGCTTCGACGAAAATACTTTGTCGGTGCTAATGTTACATTTTTTTAGTCTGTCGTGTATTTTTCTCCTGCATGTGATAGATTGGCTCCATCAGACTAATGATGAGATCTACAAGTCAGCACCTCCTACAGTCCTATCACTACCTATACCTACTTATGCTCAGCCACCACTTAGTCCACCACCACCACCATTTCATGTACCTACTCATGTTCCTCCACCTGCTCATATGGCTGCTCCTGAACCACCACCTACATTGATTCGATTTTTGCCACATGTGTTTACTCACAGGACTCGATCTGTTGGCTACTCTCATACCCAAAAGGGGTATTGTTGCTTTGATCTGCTTCGACGAAAATACTTTGTCAGTGCTGATGTTAAATTTTTTGAGTCTGACGTGTATTTTTCTCCTACATGTGACAGATTGGCTCCATCAGACTCTAATGACGAGATCTACATGTCTCCACCTCCTACACTCATACCATTACCTACACCTAATATTGCTCAGCCACCACCTAGTCCACCACCACCATTTCATGTACCTACTCATGTTCCTCTACATGCCCATGTGGTTGCTGCTGAACCACCACCTACATCGACTAAGTTTTTGCCGCATGTGTTTACTCGCAGGACTCGATCTGTTCCCCATGATTACATGTCTTCCCCATCATCCAGCATGCCTTAGCAATGTAATGAGTACGTTGTTTCTAATGATGGTAGTACTAAGTTGTTGGTGCAAAAAGAGCCACTATAGGATGAGCAGATACCCTCTCAAGAGGGAAACTTACATGTTCAAGACATGGCAGATGATCTTGATGTGTTGTTTGCTCTGTGAAAGCACAGATGTACATGTGTTAGATATTCTCTTGCAGTTCATGTTTCCTTAAGCAAACTTTCAGAGGATTTCAGAAGATTTACCTTGGCACTATCAACCGTGGAGATACCACGGACATATCATGTAGCATCCGATTTCCAATCAAACCCGAAGTCGTCCGATTTTGGGTCTAATGAACCCAAAAACGTTGTCGGTCAATACTAGACAACCTAAAACGACCAATTGATCATGAATCAAAAGTCGTTCGGGCGAAATCGACCGAAAATCGGTCGCACCGTAGCGCGCGCCGTGAAAAGCCGCGACGCAAATTCGGAAACTCCAAAATGAACCGAGACCCTCATTAGATCCGATTCGACGACGCGAGAACAACGGAATTGACCGTTCGTCAATCGGAGGTCGGTTGATATTTTTAAAATCACAAATTTTAATCTCAAACAAAAACCGTATCCGAAAATGTCGGGTATTCAAAACTCGATCGGAAGTATATCAATATTATACTCCTTTTGATCGTCATTGAAAAATGATCAAATCGAGATATTTTGCGTCGAAAACGGAAGCCCGAGGCGTGCATATGGTTCGTTTTAAGTATACAAATAAAATTAAATTAAATTTATTATTAAATTTCATAACCAGCTACTGTTTACTGTTGCTACTCATTTAAAAAATATATATATATAAAAAAAAAGATATGCGCTACGGTCTGTGCTACAGTACAGTTTTTTTTTAAAAAAAAAGAAGGGGATTTATGACATCAGTAGGCTGATGTCAGCCTGCTGATGTCATGGCTGATACATCATTCACTAGGACAGGTGGCCAATTGGATTCCCAACGTGTAAATCTGCTCTCTCCTTTTCCCTTTTAAATCCCCAAATTCCTTTCTCTCTCCATTAGTTTCATTTGCAACCGAGAGAAGCCAAAACCCTGTCCAAAACGTGAGGTTTTGCCTGTTCCTGCTACGGCCCCCCTCCGTTCAAAAGTTGGTGCATGCGTGAATCGGCCTTCTGTGATCTAAATAGATATATAGGTACATTTCCACCTATTTTCTTGCTGCCATGTGTGATATTTCACAAATTTCAGATCCATTTTCCCTCTTCCCTTGTTTTTAGGATCATACTACATGCTACAGCTCAATATTGTTGCTAAACATTCTATTAATATCCAAATTAATAGGCTGCAGTGATTGCTATTCAAACAGTCTATACATATTACACATTAAAGCTCCTCCAACAATTATAGTTGTTGTTTCTCCTTCTCCTTTAAAGCTTCTTGCAGCCATCTTTGCTTCTCCAAGAAAGTTAGCAACTACAATTGCTGGAAATCTTTTTGCATGTCAAGAAAAACCTCTAAATTTGAGGTTTTGAGGTACAATCCCCAGCCTCACCTCTTGCTGTCATTGCATGTCACAAATTACCTTAAATATAAAGATGTTGTTCATGAATTAAATCTCTAAACATGAAATTTTAGATCAAAAATTTAAATTCCTAGATCTGGGTATTTTCCGGATATTTTCTGGATATGAAAATATGAGTTCTGGATTCTAAAAAAAAATTTAGTGATTAATTTCTGATTGACAGAACGTCTAGAATAGGTTGAGAACGTACCCTATTGTTCTGTTTTTGGTGCAATTGACCACTGGTTGATCTAAACAAATGCTACAATATTTAAGATTTTGAAATTGATTTCAAGTGTACATCCTTACCACATAAATCCGTACCCAAAATTTAAAGGAGAATTTATTAGGGAAGTAATTTACCACCCTAGAATGATGAAATATCCTTATTTAATTACCCACTGTAATATGTATATATATATATATATAGATATTATAAATAATGTGTTTTAAAAATATGTTGCAACACTTGTTGGTCCCTGACTGAAATTTGATTTTAGTTAAATCTAGTTCTTGGATATCGATTGAAATATATATGGATATATATACTGTAATTTAATTAATTACCTCTGGCTAATAGAAATCTCAGGATGAGACATCGAAATTCTTATCAGATTAGATTATGATTTACATAAATTATGATTCCCCATCAACAAATTTACAAAGCTAAATCCGATGAATATTTCCTCTTGCTAAATTCATAATTGAAATTGACACTGTATACGAAGAATAATTGTTACACCTAAATCCATTCGTTCAATTTACAAAGTTCATATGAGACAATTTTGTTTTAATTAACCATAGCTTGATCATCCAATCAAATGTCATTGGTTCGGTATCTCGAATATTATCTCATGTATGTTAAATACACTTGTAAAATACTAACTTGTTACATAGATCATCTAGTTAGTATACACCCTTAATTGGTTAATGGATATGGACTCGGATGTATATACTGATAAACATCAATAATACAAATCCTTAACCAATTGATCCTGAATGAAATCTTCTATTTATTCATATCATAAAAAAAAAAGTGGTGACAAATACCTAGTTTTGGAGTCATCAATAAGAGAGACTGAGAAAGGAATGAACAATCAAGTAAGTATGATGGAGTAGACAAATAAGTGAAAATCTTGGAATCAGTGATGACTCTTACCCAAATTTCAATTCTTGATTTTATATATTCTTAAATTAATAGCTTCATAATATACCTATCATAGAATTCCCAGACTTGGACCCAATTAAGTCACAATATTACACTTAGAGAACAGAAATCATGACATGAGCCTGGGTGACTTATTCACACATTCAAAAGTTGTAGATTTAACACATTGATCCTTTAAGTAAGATTTTATATCACTATGGATAGGTTGTAACAAATATCTAGATCTATAAAGGTACCTGTGAGATATCAAGAAAGAATTATGTAATCAAGTATGATGGAGAGTCAGTAATGGCTTATAAATCAATTAGGCCGGTTATGGTGACTTCTACACTTAACCGTGCGAGGGGGCGGTGACCCTCAACTGGGCGGGAGAATAGGAAGCCCAGTTAGGGCAGCGGCCGCCAAGTGCGCGGGTCTAGGATCCCAGTCCCTTTTCGGTTTTTACGTGAGCTCACAGTGTTTTTACGCCTCGTTGGGATCCCGACTTTAGACCAGTTCCGCTGACCCTGTTTTAGGATGCCCAGACGGGGGATCCTAGTTTTTCAGTTTTACGTGCGAGCTCGGTTGCCCGTTACCGGTCGGGCTATTTTTCTAGAGTGACTTTTCCGGGAAGTCCCTCTCACCCGTCTCAGTGGGCGTAGTTGGGGAGTAGACCTATCCCTCTATTGGACCGTCCTTCCAACTAGAGGGCGAGACGGAAGAGCCATTTGCAGGCTTCTTCACCGCTTGAGTTTTTCTTTCGCCAACAGACTTGGCGATGCTACATCCAGAATTATCCATATCTACATCTATATCTACATCATCGAGAGTTACATCAGAGAGAGAGTTACAGTCATGGTTTGGAGGAAATCACAATTTAAAATTGAGGCAATTAGAAGTGACTATAATCAGTTTTGAAATCCCTATAAAGATCATAGTTAAGTTAAGTAAATGGAAGGAACTATAGTCTAATTCGAAATCTAATTAAGCTAGTGGACGTGTTGGGAACTTAGTTAGGATGCATTATACAACACCGCATGCCTACGGAGGCACCCCAACCCTAAGACTTTTCCCAAGTCTTAGAGTCATAGTGTGAGGTTTCACACGAACCAAGACCAGAGACTATCCACTAGACTTAAGAATTTAATAAATCATTATATCTTCTCATCTCATCTTTTCCATCATCAAAATTCACAAATATGATCTCTAAGTAATATGAGAATGAAATATACTTACTTTGATCAATTAGTTATAAAATAAATATGCTTATGTGGGAAATGTTGGGTTAATGGCTAACCATGAGAGGTGCTTACTAGAGATTTGAAAACCTTTTACATTGCAAGTAGAAATAAATTTTAAATTTGAGTTGCTCATGCCTCTCTACTTGCTTTCTTTTGTAAATAATAAATGCATGTTATTTTTATATAAACTTATGGGAAGTACCAGCACCCGCTGACGCCTTTTCTTCCCTGCACGCTTGGCAGGAAAACAGCCTGCAGTTCTGTAGCTATACATGGATTCAGAAGATAAATTTTATACCCAACGGTATGGTTTATTTTGTGCCAGTTTTTGTTCAATTTATAATGTATTATGTTTCTTTCTCTTCAGTCAGATTTTGGGATATAATGTATGTACTGTCAGACTTTGTACATGTAAAATATATGGAAGTTAATGAAATGAAATAAGATTTTGGTGACCATTGTTCTATGTGGTTGTAGTTATAAATGTTGATTGTGAATGTCAGATGAAATTGTTTCATTCGCGAAAAATTCCCCGTACTTTCAGTTACTTAATGCGATAGAAATGAATGTTGTAATGCAAAATGTGCGATTAACGGGTACCCGGATCCTGAGGGGTTGACAGTTTGGTATCAGAGCAGTGGTACCCCGATACGCACATTTGCAGTATTTCAATTCCGATCGCATTGAGTTCTCGGATAGCGGCAGTCTTCCGACTTGTCGTGAGTCCGAGAAGGGAAATATGACATTCAGATTCAATTACCACAAATGTCACCAATTTCATTAATTTTCATATTATATCCCAAGAAGAGAAAAAGCATATAAGATAAGTTTCTGCAAGTGGCATTTTTATGACTAAAAATGGTTCTCATGCAGATCCATGTCATCCCGACCAGACCAGGAGATGACTAACCAACTAGCACACATACTGATTACTCTTATAGACCTTTCCATGTTCTAATTGATTCTAGTGTGACGCATTCTTTTCTTCTTTTGAAACTACTAGTTTCTTTAGGTAGAGTCGCAGAGACTCTCTCTCTTCTCCGTATCACATTCGAGGGCCAGGTGGCTAGTTATTTGTCATATCCCTGATAGTCAGGCAATTGCCCATACTTATTAGCGGTCACGAGATGATCACGGATTGTTTACTTCTACAGCTGGATGAGTTTGACTTAGTTCTGGGAATGGATTGGTTATCTGCTCATCATGCACTTGTTGATTGCTTTAGGAAGACGGTTGTCTTCAGGATTCTAAATTTACCCGAGTTACTTTTGAGGGTACTATACATGACTCCACCATGGAGTACATTTCAGTGTTGCGAGCCCAGCGACTTGTTGATCAAGGTTGCGATTCCTACCTTGCATTTGTTCGGGAGGTGTCTGATCAGGAGCCGATGATACATGACATCCGAGTAGTATCTGAATATCCAGATGTTTTTCCTGATGAGCTACCAGGATTACCTCATGAGAGAGAGATCGAGATCGAGATCATATTACTACCAGACACCCAGCCGATCTCGATGGCTCCTTACCGTATGGCACCAGCTGAGTTGCGGGAGCTAAAGGTGCAGTTGCAAGAGTTACTTGATTTAGGATTCGTGAGACTGAGCATTTCACTTGGGTGCTCCGGTTTTATTTGTCAAGAAGAAGGACGGATCCATGAGGTTGTGCATTGACTACCGGCAGCTGAACAAGAGAACGGTGAAGAACCGTTATCCTTTGTCGCGCATCGATGATTTGTTCGATCAACTCTAGGGGATCTTCGGTTTTCTCGAAGATCGATCTTCGCTCAGGCTACAATCAACTGAGGATTCGCGAGTCGGACATTCCGAAGACCAGCCTTCAGGACTCGATATGGACACTACAAGCTGGTGGTGATGCCGTTTGGGCTCACCAATGCACCTGCGGCTTTCATGGATATAATGAACTGTATTTTCCGTCCATACTTGGACAAGTTTGTAGTAGTATTTATCGATGATGTGCTTATCTATTCCACGGAATGAATGGGATCATGCGAATGATCTACGGATAGTCTTAGATACATTACGGGAGCACAAGCTATATGCCAAGTTGAGCAAGTGTGAGTTCTGGTTATCCCAGGTCTCGTTTCTCGGGCATATCATTTCTGGGGCAGGTATCGCGGTTGATCCTGTGAAGATTGAGGCAGTCATGTCTTGGGAACAACCCAAGACAGTTACACAGATTCGGAGCTTCCTTGGACTAGCAGGCTATTAACAGACACTTTGTCAACGGATTTTTCCGCATTGTTCGCCCTCTGACGCGACTGACGCAGAAGGGAGTTCCATTCATTTGGGACGATTCATGTGAGCAGGCCTTCCAGACACTGAAGGAGAGGTTGACTACAGCGCCTATTCTCGCTCTTCCTTCAGGCACTCAGGACTATGCAGTCTACACGGATGCATCTGGAGAAGGTCTAGGAGCAATGTTGATGCAGCGAGGCCAAGTGATTGCTTACGCGTCAGGACAGTTGAGACCGCACAAGCATAACTACCCCACACATGACTTGGAGTTAGCGGCAGTTGTCTTCGCCTTGAAGATTTGGCGTCACTACCTATATGGGGTGAATTTTGAGATCTTTACAGACCACAAGAGTCTGAAGTACATTTTTGATCAGAGGAGCTGAACATGAGGCAGCGCAGATGGCTCGAGCTGCTGAAGGATTATGATTGCACGATCTCTTACCATCCTGGTAAGGGAAACGTGGTGGCTGATGCACTCAGCAGAGAACGCATGATGATGGTACGGCGAACTGGCTATTTACAGGGGATACGCTTGCCGCTTTGACAAATTGGCATCCTCAGGAGAGCGCATCCATATCTACGGCCGTGCCTCCACGATACAGCAGTCTTTGGGATCGTATTGTAAAGGCCAGAAGACATATCCTTGGATCCAAGATAGAAACTGCGCGCCGTCAAGGACGAATTTGATGACCTTGTTGTGATGGAGTCTATTTTATGGAAGGCAGGACGGGTTGTTGTACCCAATGACGAGCACCTACGCAGAGATATTCTTGATGAGGCACACAGTTCACGGTTACCTATCCATCCAGGCAGCACGAAGATGTACCATGATCTGCGCCGACATTTCTGGGGGGATGGAATGAAGCGTGATGTGGCGCTACAGGTCAGCAGATGCATGACCTGTCAGATGGTCAAAGCTGAGCACAAGAGACCACCGGGATTACTGCAGTCTCTCCCCATTCCTGAGTGGAAGTGGGAGAGCATTTCTATGGATTTTGTCACAGGTTTGCCGAAAACACCAGGTGGCCATGATTCCATTTGGGTCGTTAATATATTGACTAAGTCGGCCCATTTCATACCTGTCAACAAGACTTACACTCCATCCAGATTGGCCAAGCTCTACATGCAAAACATCATCAGACTTCACGGTATACCACGAGAAGTGGTGTCTGACAGAGATTCGAGATTTACATCTCATTATTGGCATCAGTTCATATCAGCACTACAGACAGAGCTGAAGATGAGTTCTGCATACCATCCTCAGACAGATGGGCAAAGTGAGCGTACCATTCAGACGCTTGAGGATCTACTTCGCGCATGCACTTTAGAGTGGAAAGGGTCCTGGAAAGATCATTTGCCTTTGGTAGAATTCATGTACAACAACAACTATCATTCAAGTATCGGCATGGCACCATTCGAAGCCCTGTACGGGCGGAGATGTCTCACACCTCTCAGTTGGCGGGAGGTAGGTGATCATGCTCTTTACTATGTAGATCTCCTGGAGAAGACCGCGAGAGCTGTTGATCTTGTGAGACGGAGGCTTCTGACGGCACAAAGCCGCCAGAAGAGCTATGCGGATCGTCGGAGGAGAGACTTAGAGTTCCAGGTAATCTAATGATTTTTTTCTCCATCTATGACATATATAAATATGTCCAAATTACTCTCATATTAATGACACTCCTATCGATTTTAGGTTGGAGGTTGGGTATTTTTGCGAGTATCTCCCATGAAGGGAGTGCAGAGATTCGGTGTTCGTGGCAAGTTGGTACCACGATATGTTGGACCGTTTGAGATTCTTGCTCGAGTGGGGAAGGTTGCTTATCGAATAGCCCTTCCTCCACATCTTTCAGCTATTCATGATGTTTTCCACATATCCAATCTGAGGAAATAGGTCCACGACCCTCGGCACGTCATCAGTTACGAGAATCTTGATGTAGAGCCAGATCTGACTTATGAGGAGAAGCCTGTCCAGATACTTGACCGTGCTGTGAAGAAGCTTCGCAGCAAGGAGATTCCATTGGTCAAGATGTTGTGGCACCGACACGGCGTCAAGGAAGCGACATGGGAGACTGAAGCCGACATGCGGGCACGATACCCGCAGCTATTCTGATGTAATCAACAAAACAAGCTTTTGTAATTAGATACATTATAAATATATGGCTTGTTTTCCCTTTGAGGTTTTTATGGGTTCAAAACCCTTTGAGGTTTTTATGGACATATGAAATTCCAACCAGACACCTAATAGCCTTAACTCGAGTCTCGAGGACGAGACTCCCTTTGAGGTTTTTATATTTGTAGCATCCGATTTCCAATCAAACCCGAAGTCGTCCGATTTTGGGTCTAATGAACCCAAAAACGTTGTCGGTCAATACTAGACAACCTAAAACGACCAATTGATCATGAATCAAAAGTCGTTCGGGCGAAATCGACCGAAAATCGGTCGCACCGTAGCGCGCGCCGTGAAAAGCCGCGACGCAAATTCGGAAACTCCAAAATGAACCGAGACCCTCATTAGATCCGATTCGACGACGCGAGAACAACGGAATTGACCGTTCGTCAATCGGAGGTCGGTTGATATTTTTAAAATCACAAATTTTAATCTCAAACAAAAACCGTATCCGAAAATGTCGGGTATTCAAAACTCGATCGGAAGTATATCAATATTATACTCCTTTTGATCGTCATTGAAAAATGATCAAATCGAGATATTTTGCGTCGAAAACGGAAGCCCGAGGCGTGCATATGGTTCGTTTTAAGTATACAAATAAAATTAAATTAAAATTTATTATTAAATTTCATAACCAGCTACTGTTTACTGTTGCTACTCATTTAAAAAAAAAAAAATATATATATATATATAAAAAGGTATGCGCTACGGTCTGTGCTACAGTACAGTTTTTTAAAAAAAAGAAGGGGATTTATGACATCAGTAGGCTGATGTCAGCCTGCTGATGTCATGGCTGATACATCATTCACTAGGACAGGTGGCCAATTGGATTCCCAACGTGTAAATCTGCTCTCTCCTTTTCCCTTTTAAATCCCCAAATTCCTTTCTCTCTCCATTAGTTTCATTTGCAACCGAGAGAAGCCAAAACCCTGTCCAAAAACGTGAGGTTTTGCCTGTTCCTGCTACGGCCCCCTCCGTTCAAAAGTTGGTGCATGCGTGAATCGGGCCTTCTGTGATCTAAATAAATATATAGGTACATTTCCACCCTATTTTCTTGCTGCCATGTGTGATATTTCACAAATTTCAGATCCATTTTCCCTCTTCCCTTGTTTTTAGGATCATACTACATGCTACAGCTCAATATTGTTGCTAAACATTCTATTAATATCCAAATTAATAGGCTGCAGTGATTGCTATTCAAACAGTCTATACATATTACACATTAAAGCTCCTCCAACAATTATAGTTGTTGTTTCTCCTTCTCCTTTAAAGCTTCTTGCAGCCATCTTTGCTTCTCCAAGAAAGTTAGCAACTACAATTGCTGGAAATCTTTTTGCATGTCAAGAAAAACCTCTAAATTTGAGGTTTTGAGGTACAATCCCCAGCCTCACCTCTTGCTGCCATTGCATGTCACAAATTACCTTAAATATAAAGATGTTGTTCATGAATTAAATCTCTAAACATGAAATTTTAGATCAAAAATTTAAATTCCTAGATCTGGGTATTTTCCGGATATTTTCTGGATATGAAAATATGAGTTCTGGATTCTAAAAAAAAAAATTTAGTGATTAATTTCTGATTGACAGAACGTCTAGAATAGGTTGAGAACGTACCCTATTGTTCTGTTTTTGGTGCAATTGACCACTGGTTGATCTAAACAAATGCTACAATATTTAAGATTTTGAAATTGATTTCAAGTGTACATCCTTACCACATAAATCCGTACCCAAAATTTAAAGGAGAATTTATTAGGGAAGTAATTTACCACCCTAGAAGGATGAAATATCCTTATTTAATTACCCACTGTAATATGTATATATATATATAGATATTATAAATAATGTGTTTTAAAAATATGTTGCAACACTTGTTGGTCCCTGACTGAAATTTGATTTTAGTTAAATCTAGTTCTTGGATATCGATTGAAATATATATGGATATATATACTGTAATTTAATTAATTACCTCTGGCTAATAGAAATCTCAGGATGAGACATCGAAATTCTTATCAGATTAGATTATGATTTACATAAATTATGATTCCCCATCAACAAATTTACAAAGCTAAATCCGATGAATATTTCCTCTTGCTAAATTCATAATTGAAATTGACACCGTATACGAAGAATAATTGTTACACCTAAATCCATTCGTTCAATTTACAAAGTTCATATGAGACAATTTTGTTTTAATTAACCATAGCTTGATCATCCAATCAAATGTCATTGGTTCGGTATCTCGAATATTATCTCATGTATGTTAAATACACTTGTAAAATACTAACTTGTTACATAGATCATCTAGTTAGTATACACCCTTAATTGGTTAATGGATATGGACTCGGATGTATATACTGATAAACATCAATAATACAAATCCTTAACCAATTGATCCTGAATGAAATCTTCTATTTATTCATATCATAAAAAAAAAAGTGGTGACAAATACCTAGTTTTGGAGTCATCAATAAGAGAGACTGAGAAAGGAATGAACAATCAAGTAAGTATGATGGAGTAGACAAATAAGTGAAAATCTTGGAATCAGTGATGACTCTTACCCAAATTTCAATTCTTGATTTTATATATTCTTAAATTAATAGCTTCATAATATACCTATCATAGAATTCCCAGACTTGGACCCAATTAAGTCACAATATTACACTTAGAGAACAGAAATCATGACATGAGCCTGGGTGACTTATTCACACATTCAAAAGTTGTAGATTTAACACATTGATCCTTTAAGTAAGATTTTATATCACTATGGATAGGTTGTAACAAATATCTAGATCTATAAAGGTACCTGTGAGATATCAAGAAAGAATTATGTAATCAAGTATGATGGAGAGTCAGTAATGGCTTATAAATCAATTAGGCCGGTTATGGTGACTTCTACACTTAACCGTGCGAGGGGGCGGTGACCCTCAACTGGGCGGGAGAATAGGAAGCCCAGTTAGGGCAGCGGCCGCCAAGTGCGCGGGTCTAGGATCCCAGTCCCTTTTCGGTTTTTACGTGAGCTCACAGTGTTTTTACGCCTCGTTGGGATCCCGACTTTAGACCAGTTCCGCTGACCCTGTTTTAGGATGCCCAGACGGGGGATCCTGGTTTTTCAGTTTTACGTGCGAGCTCGGTTGCCCGTTACCGGTCGGGCTGTTTTTCTAGAGTGACTTTTCCGGGAAGTCCCTCTCACCCGTCTCAGTGGCGTAGTTGGGGAGTAGACCTATCCCTCTATTGGACCGTCCTTCCAACTAGAGGGCGAGACGGAAGAGCCATTTGCAGGCTTCTTCACCGCTTGAGTTTTTCTTTCGCCAACAGACTTGGCGATGCTACATCCAGATTATCCATATCTACATCTATATCTACATCATCGAGAGTTACATCAGAGAGAGAGTTACAGTCATGGTTTGGAGGAAATCACAATTTAAAATTGAGGCAATTAGAAGTGACTATAATCAGTTTTGAAATCCCCATAAAGATCATAGTTAAGTTAAGTAAATGGAAGGAACTATAGTCTAATTCGAAATCTAATTAAGCTAGTGGACGTGTTGGGAACTTAGTTAGGATGCATTATACAACACCGCATGCCTACGGAGGCACCCCAACCCTAAGACTTTTCCCAAGTCTTAGAGTCATGGTGTGAGGTTTCACACGAACCAAGACCAGAGACTATCCACTAGACTTAAGAATTTAATAAATCATTATATCTTCTCATCTCATCTTTTCCATCATCAAAATTCACAAATATGATCTCTAAGTAATATGAGAATGAAATATACTTACTTTGATCAATTAGTTATAAAATAAATATGCTTATGTGGGAAATGTTGGGTTAATGGCTAACCATGAGAGGTGCTTACTAGAGATTTGAAAACCTTTTACATTGCAAGTAGAAATAAATTTTAAATTTGAGTTGCTCATGCCTCTCTACTTGCTTTCTTTTGTAAATAATAAATGCCTGTTATTTTTATATAAACTTATGGGAAGTACCAGCACCCGCTGACGCCTTTTCTTCCCTGCACGCTTGGCAGGAAAACAGCCTGCAGTTCTGTAGCTATACATGGATTCAGAAGATAAATTTTATACCCAACGGTATGGTTTATTTTGTGCCAGTTTTTGTTCAATTTATAATGTATTATGTTTCTTTCTCTTCAGTCAGATTTTGGGATATAATGTATGTACTGTCAGACTTTGTACATGTAAAATATATGGAAGTTAATGAAATGAAATAAGATTTTGGTGACCATTGTTCTATGTGGTTGTAGTTATAAATGTTGATTGTGAATGTCAGATGAAATTGTTTCATTCGCGAAAAATTTCCCCGTACTTTCAGTTACTTAATGCGATAGAAATGAATGTTGTAATGCAAAATGTGCGATTAACGGGTACCCGGATCCTGAGGGGTTGACATATCAGAAGGTTATTCAGGACAGTTAGTGGTGTCTAGCCATGGAGGAGGAGGTTGTGCTACGGTTGCATGGCATTTGGAGTCTTGTTTCAGCTCCAGTTGGTACATCTATTCTTGGGTGCAAGTGGGTGTTCACTAGGAAGAACCGTGCAGATGACAGTCTGGATCGCTACAAGGTGAGACTTGTAGCACGAGGTTCACCCAGACATATGGGGTGGACTATCAGGATACTTTTCTCCAGTTGCGAGACATTCTATTTTGTGTATCCTTCTATTTATTCATGTGACGCGAGATTGGCACCTCTATCAGCTTGATGTGAAGAATGATTTTCTATATGGTGATCTGCAGGAGGAGATCTACATGCAACAACCACCTGGATTCGTTGCTGAAGCGGAGTGTCAAAAGGTTTGCAGGCTACACAAGGCTATGTATAGCTTTAAGCAGAATCCAAGAGTATGTTCCAGAAGCTCTCGGGCTTGATAGAGCAACAGGAGTTTGTGCGATAGACTGTTGATCACTCTCTGTTTGTGCACAGGATTCAGAGAGATACAGTTGTCATTCTTGTCTATATTGGTGATATCATCGTTACAGGGGATGACGAGCAGGGCATTCAAGTTGCCAAGGATTTCCTGGGTAAGCAATTTGTGACCAAGGACCTCAGTAGTTTGCGCTACTTCCTTGGACTAGAGTATGCTACGAACCAGCGAGGTCTTGTGATGACCTAGAGGAAGTACATTACATATCCTCTTCCTAAGTTAGGAATAGCAGATTCTAGACTTGTCATTACTCCTATGGACACGAGCTTGAAGCTCTACGATGATAACACTGAGGAGGTCAACAAGAGGAGATACAGAGAGCTGTTGGCAAGCTCATGTATGTGACCGTTACCAGGCAAGATATATCCTTTATCGTTAGCAAAGTGAGTTAGTTTATGGAGCAGCCCAAGCAGGCACAAATGAATGCAGTTCATATGATTCTGAGGTATCTGAAGGCATCACCTGACATTGGACTTCTATTCAGCAAAGGTACATCCCTTTTAGTTACAGCATTGCAGATGCAGATTGGTGACTCATTCCGCTACATGCATTCTAATGTATCTAAAGCCATACTGGGTGTTGCAATTGTTCTTGCTGGAATTTAAGTACTAGAAGTTTTCATTGAAACTCTTGCATATTTCAATTCTATGTGACAAGTTATGTAAATCCAATATGAGAAACAGATCTAAGGGGGGTCCTTTAGTGTGTAATATCCTTCTAGCCTCCCGGTCCTCAACCCAAGCCAATATTGAAGACTTCCATTGGCATCTTGTTGAGTTAGTTAGAACCCTGTTGTCGATTAACAAATAGTTATCCTCCACACCACACTCTCACTGTTTGTTATGCTGTTTTTAGGTAGCCAACCTTCCTTATACACCAAATAACGTGTGCTTAGTGCATCAAGCTCCTTTGTACTATTTTAGCTTAATTAAATACATGTTCGAGAAAGGTAAAAGATAAAATGAAAAGATAATTTTACATTGGTTTTGGCATGTGAAAAGTAGACCAATTGACAATCCTATAAAGTTTGAGAAGTTGGATGATGGGCATGCAAGAAAGGTCGTATAAGATCCAAGAAGTGCAAAAAATTACTTTCCCACTTAGAGCTGAGCCCATGCAGCACAAACGGAAGCAAAGAGTCCATACAGACGACTCCACTTAATGAGCAAAAAGGCTTAATGGCTGTTCCAGTATGATTGTCCAATAGGCCCTTCCACAAATTGATTTAGATATTGAGAAATATTAACAAGAGCATGATGACAAAAGGAACCAAGATAAAAATGGTTTTAAAATTAGCATGTCTCATGCTTCTTTTCATAAAAAGGTTCGTTCTGGACTTTGTTTCTAGATTCTAATGATAGAATAAAAACAAAAATATGGTGCACGTTAAGCATCTAATGCTGAACGAGGATAAAATAATGAATGAATTTTGAAATACTTGGAAGCAGAAGCAGATTCTTCTTCAAGCCATTGACGAATATGACGAACATTGCGCCTAAAGATGGTCGCGGACTTTTTAACATCACCACGGAGAAGTACGACTGCTGCTGTTACTCCAGCAACTGTCAGTATAAAATTTGTCAAAGCCATAGCTTCAGTTGCCAACTGCAATTACAAAAACCAACGATGCCATTAATTAGACAGGATAGAACACAGTTGCTGAATAGGATAGCTAATCTGCACATTAAAAATCAAATGCAACTGAACAAGGCATAACTACAAATCATTCAGGAACTTCATGCAAACAAATTCAACTCAAAAAAATAAAGACCAAAAGATAAGGATTAGATTTGACAATCATCCAAAATTTTATCAAAAGAAGTTTGATCGATCACAAGAGTCAAGAGGACACCCTCCCAAGAGCTCTTGCACTTGTATGCCATAGATTATTCGTAACATCGTGCAACATAGGCTCTCATATTTTCCCCCGATTCTAGCAATCCACTTTAACAAAAGTGCTTTGTTCATAGTCTCAAGAGGCAGAATCCCAAGAACCCCTCAGACTTAGGGAGTGTGATTGTATCCCAATCCACTAAGTGGATGCACTCCCAGATTGGTTCACTTTCCCAAAATAAAAACTTCACATAATAATTTCCAAACAGTGTCAAACACCAACGAGAAGAAGCTGAGCTGCCATTAAAAAAATAGGTATAGCAACTAGGACGACCTTCACAAGAACCAACCGCCCACCTCTTGAGAGAAACGAGGCATCTCAACCATCCATTCTTTCCATCTTTTGAAGAATTGGTAACCAATCAATGGCCTTTAGACTGCCGCTAGTCAAGGGGATATCAAGGTAACTGATAGGAAGAGTACCATGGCACGTATTTAGTGCCTCCTCACAAGCCAACACATTCACCTCCATTAGACCAAAGGAGATTAGAATTGCTTGTTTACGTCCATCACTGATCTAGAGAGCTCCCCATAAATAGTCAGAATTGTTGTCATTGCATTTGCTCCAGCAATACCTCCCTCTATAAAAAAATCGTATAATCAGCATGTTGTAACATCGGACAGAGATGTCACCTAAAGAGTAGCATGCAACAAAGCCCATAGATGTTGCTTGATTGACCATACATGCAAGTACATATGTCGTAATAATAAAAAGTAAGGGTGCTAGAGGGCATCCATGCTTAACACCTCGTTCGAGCAGAAAAACCTCCTTGCCGGCGACCATTAACAAGCACAAAGTGGGATGTTGTCGTAATACATCTCTTCATCCATGATATCAATAGCTCTGGAAATCCATGCTCTGCCTGGTAGACCACAGAAACCATCAGGCCATCGTGTCATAAGCTTTTCAGAATTCCACCTTCTATGGGAGGCCCCTAGTGTGACATTTCTTCCAATCTATTATGATCTATGTAGCAATTGCCGAACTATCCCCAGTTGCCTTCCAAGAACGAAAGCATATTGGGCCAAAGAGATAATTTTATCCCATACAACAAAATCAGTCTAATAGCGAAAACGTTAGTGAAAATAAAGTAAATGGCATTAAAAAAACAATAGGGCAGAATCCTTCTACTCCCTTAGGGACATCCTTGTAGGAGAGAAGAAAGAAAAGTGCCTTGTTCAGCCAGTCAAATCTGGAATTGCCATACGTAAGCTCGTTCATTACCTGATGGAACTCTGCTCCCACCAACTCTCAGATCTCCCTAAAGAAAGCAAGGGGGAAAGCCATATAGACCAGGAGTTCCATAGGGGAAAGCCGTCTAGACTAGGAGCTCCATCTGTGTTCATCTCCTACACAGCAACCTTCACCTCGTCAATAGTTGATCCTCGCATCAAAGTATCAGAAGGTTGCTTGGTCAAAGGTGTGGCCCCCTGCCCTGTCCATCTCCAAGGTCTGCCATCGGATCTTTGAGAAAAATCATGAAAGTAATCAGCTGGCAATCTTCCCAACTAATATTACATTCGACTCGTCTGTTGTTAATTTAAACATATTGGATTATATTGTGCCTCTGCCTACCATAAGCCACTCAGAGAAAAAAATTGTGTGCATCACCCACCTTAATCCAAGTCAACCTGGATCTCTTACACAATTCGACTAGCATCTTTTTGTACTCCTCAAAGATGACTCTCTCTACCAAGCATCTCTTTCTTGTAACTCGACAAGATTTAGGTCTCTGGAGTCTTCAATGAGATCTAACCTCACAACTTCACTTCTCATTGCAGAGTGACGTGCCAGCCACAATTCCCAAACCCACCACGCAGCAAAGGTTTAGATATCGATATTGGCTTCCACATCGACACCATGTTGGTACGATATTCAGCGAATTGTTGTCACCCATATTGACGAGCATTTGTGAAGGAATGACCTGAAAAGGCCCCATATCGCTCAATATTTTGGTCCCATGTCAAAATCGAAATTTCACCGATATTTAGCAAAATTTGAAACCCTGCCATGCATGGAGATTAACTTATTGGCCATACGTAGCCATTGATCCAGAGCATTAAATGTAAGACCAATGTTCGAAAACCACCTCCCAGATGTTCTCTTCAAGCAACCAGGATTTGTTAAACCGAAAAAAAGGCACGACGAACAATAGTCTCACCAAAATCCCATATCAAGGGAGTATAGTCTAAAACGAGATCTAGGCTGGGAATATGCTACAGAAAGGGGGATGATGCAATCCTCTGAACTCCTAAACTACTGAGTAGATGTCTGGGTATGCTCAAAAGATGCATTGTTGCTGCTTAATAAAATAATAAATGATTACACAAGCAAGGTAAAATGTGGTGCAAATCGCAACCCTCAAAAAGGTCAAACAGATTTACTAATCAGACCTAGATTGGGTTTAAATGCTATGATTTCCCAGGAAAACGGAGAAATTTAGCTGGACCAAAATTACTGAACGCTCAAATAATAAGAAGCAATTTGTCAGAGTATTCAATCGCTTACAGAACCAATATAATTGATGGAATGACTTGGGAGCATAAAATTTTAAATCTCCAGGAAAAATAAAAAATGAACGGAAGATGTGAAAAAAAACCAGAAAATAAAGAATCAATGGAAGATGTGAAAATAACAAGGTTACTTCGTTCACGAAAGAACTGGAGCAGACTTGACTCAGATTTTCAAGTACTCGGGACTTCAAATAAACACCAAAATTTATAAAGACAACCAAATACTTCTAACCAGGACTCCAGAGGAATGTGGAGGACAGCAGTAGTGCTACCCAATGGCTGGACTATTGCAGCAGCGGTTTAGGACATGTGCGGGGATGAGGGCGGCCTGTTATGGTTGCCGACGGTTGGGGTGGAGCGAGAAGTTGGCGCCGATGGAGTTCGTGGTGAAGGATTTGACAGTGGAGGAGTTGGGCGGCGAGGTTGTTGGTGGCGACGACAGTATGGGGATTTAAGCTGTGGTAATCCGTGAATGTGGTGAGGGAAAGGCTGGCAGTGGTAGGTAAGGTAGAGGGAAAGGTTAGGGTTGGGGGGAGGGACAGTGATGGTGAGGAAGTAAGGCTGGCAGTGGTAGGTAAGTTTTCCTGAAAGTTGCTGCCCTTTTCCTCGAAGGCCCTTATAACAATATTGTGAGAGCACATTCCATCCAAACCATAGACTTTGGAGTGAAAAAATACATAAATAAAAAAGACACTTACAAAAATGAGGTCCTTGTAATTCTTTGTATCATAAAAAATTCTATTTAACCCCTTGAATAGGGTCTAAACCGCGTCCATGGGAATAACACCAGGATTTCGGTTGAGGCAAGGAAGCGTTCATTCAATCCTTGATCGTGACCTATAACTCCTCCATGTGAAGTGTGTATCCATTGAGTCGATAACTTCCAAAGAAATCTCATCAATCAACTCAACAAGTCGATGGATCCAGGATCTTGACCTCCTCGGAGGCATAAATGATAAGTAGAAAAGTGCAACACATTAAAATCATCGCCTACTGGCCAAGGGAGTGATGGATAACTTCCTCGCACATTTCTCAGCTTAGGCCATAAGATCGCACGGTTTGTTGGCAAGACGGATCCGTACACACAAGACAACACCATAGAAAAGTCACTGAGACAACTCTAAAGATGCATCATTTAGACAAGTCTACCTTAACTTCAAAGAAGATTGAGAAAGCAAAATCTCCCCGGGTAATAATCATTCCCCTCAGTAGCATCCAGAGAGCTGAAAGCCGATAAATGATGACCTCCCATTGAGTTCCAAAGAGTAGTTGCCCACACATGAAACTTCATCTAGGATTAGTATAAAGTCACAACAACATGATTGCAAGAAATATCCCATCAATCTTTGTTTCTCCGAGTCACTCGGACCCCTTACATAGGTCAGAACCTTCATTAGGTTAATAATTTATGTCCCATGGCACCACCCCTACAAGGCTAGACACGACCTCCTTTTCCTCTTCCAAGTTGTTCGACACTTCTCCTTCCACTGGAGCAGTCATCTACGTCCTCACTCCCGACGACGAAGCTCTAAGTAGATGCTTCTTTCATGCCATATAACGCTTTACTTTCCTACCCTTTAAACTTTCCCAAGTGGAGTGTCTTTGGGAGCTAGAAATGGAGGCAATAGGAACCGAAGGGACTGTCACCAAAGAATTTTCCTTAGAAGCATGCGATGATCAAGATGAGTCTGCCTCCAACTCCAGGCTTTCCAGAATGTATGGGAGAGTATAGACCATCTTCCCAGTCGGACAGGAGGACTCACCAGAGACACAGCTCTGTGAAGAATCCAAGCATGGGGTTTGGACCCCCGTGGAGAGATTCCTGTTACCATACAAGAAAGGGAAGGGCTCCGTAAAGAGTCCACGCTCAGGCAAATGAAAAACACGAGTAGACAAATCTGCCCGACCTGGTTGATGTTTAAGTTCCGAACCGATTTTGGATCCCTTACTTATTCGATTCAGGTCGAGCTCCACGCTTGGTGCCGACAAAACAAGCGGGTCTCTTGATAACTGTTGTATTTAAGAATTGTAATTAGATTTTAATTGGAAAATCTATGTGATTACAATTGGAGTTAATTTGGTTTCAATTGAGAAACCAAATGGCTTGGAGGGAAAGTTGGGAATTCCCAAATTTAAAACATGGATAAGTTTGGGTGAAAGTTTAGTATCATACCTTAGAGCTCTAAACTTTTGGTGGACTCATATATGAGTTCACACCCTAAGCTCTTGTAGCAATAGTATAGAGGAGGAATGGAGGACCACACGCGCACGTGTGCTCCGCTCCGTCTCCGGCTCAGGCTCGGGCTCAGGCTCGGGAGAGTCAATTCAGATCTCGGATCTTGATACTTTTGCTGTGGGTTTCATTTGAAAAGTCGATTAAATTAATCACACGATTAATTTGGTAAGTCGACTAAAATGGGAATTCAGCTTATCGTTATGGACGCGTTTATGGTCGCGATTTCGGGATCCGAAATGGCACCCATTGAGGAGCGTTTTCAGAAATTGAAATGGTAACGCACGCTAGGGCACACGACCATATATATATATATATATATATATATATATATATATATACTTTTCCCCTTGTCATGTTCTATACACTAACAAGAAACTCTCTCACGCCGTCTTGGCCTTATTCTGGTTCTTCCTCTCATGGACGAACCCGTCTTTTCTTCTCTCGGTTGCAGTTCTCTGAGGTACATTTAAGGACGATCTTGTCGGTGTGTGCAGACGAAGATCGTGTGCCGTCCTATCCTGGGAGCGGATCGTCAGTGCCCTACGCACCGGTATTGTGGGGGCGATATCCTCTCTAAGGACAATCCATTTCATGGACGCTTCGGTGACTTCTAAACTAATCTTCTTATATTTTGTTTGCCGCAATTTGTTTATTGCTTTACCCTTTCTGGATCACGCCCTAATTTATGTTTCTGTTTGAGTAATCGGTTCATGTTTGCATTATGTAATATTGGTAATGAATTGGAAATGCATGACATTAATGTTGTTAATCTGTAATGCATTTATTTCCATTCATTTGGATCCGTATAATTACTGTTTACTATATGCTTGGTTGATCATGTTTACAACAATCTTAGAGAGGATATCCGGAACCAGTGTTAGAATAATGTCAGAAACAATATTTAAATTGAGGGTAGATATGATGGGTATGCCTGAAAAATTTGGTGGTCAGAATTTCAAGCGTTGGCAACAATGCATGAAGATCTGGTTAACCACCATAGGGTTAATCTCTATGCTTGAAACTGACTGTCCTACGGTGGAAAAAAATCCCACACCCGATAGCCAGAAGACAAAATCAGTGTGGAAAGAACGTGATCGTATATGTCATGGTTGCATCCTGTTGGCTCCGTCCAACACGTTGTTTGACGTGTATTGTTCCTCCATGCAGACTGCGAAGGGGGTATGGGACGATTTTGGATTGGAAGTATAACACCGAAGACCTTGGTATTGAGAAATACTCTGTGGCCAAGTTCTTAAAGTTTTCCATGGCCAAAGGGAAGTCTGTTCTGAACAGGCACACGAGTTTTTACTCCTGCTACATGGTTAGAAGATGCCGAAATGAAACTTCCAAAGAAGTTTCAAGGCATGTGCATCATAGAAAAATTCTCCAAGTCGTGGGAAGACTTCGGTATGACCTTGAAACACAGGAAGGGGAAATTTTCTATGGATGACTTGATGGTGGCAATTGCCATAGAGGAGGAACACATGAAACAAAAGCATGTGCTTCCTGTCAACATTCAGGATAAGGTCAATCTCATGACCTCGAAGGGCAAGGATAACAAGGGAAGGGTAATAATAACAATAAAATGAAACCAAAGGGCAAGATACAGAAAAAGGCAAAGAATAAACCCTGTTGGCATTGTAATCAGGTTGGCCATTGGAAGAAGGATTGTCCGTCCTTGAAGGCTCAACTTAAGGCTGCAGACGGGAGTCCACAAGTAAATATGATCACTATGGCACTCGTGCTAGTGAGTGGGTATGTCTCTGTAAAACATGAACTATACCAAATCCATGATCCAATTGTGTGGCTCGTGGATACGGGAGCCAATGTAAATATTTGTTCTGACATAACTTTGTTTTCTTCTTATCAGACCTGCAGTAGTGGGACTGTGAATATGGGGAACAATTCTGCAGCCAGGGTACTAGGGTCGGGACAAGTCAACTTCAGGTTCTCCTTTGGACGTATATGGGCATTGCGAAGGGTGCTGCATGTTCCTAACATCAAGAAGAATGTTTTATCTGGCTCTATCTTAGTTGGAAATGGTTTTGAATTGAAATTTAAATGTAATAAAGTTGTCATTCTGAGACATGGTATTTTTTATGGAAAAGGCTATTTGACAGATTTTGATTTGTTATTTAGAATTAGAAGTGATTCAGTAAACATTAATGAAATGAATGTTTTGAATTCTGAATGTTCTAATTCTGTATCTCATGTTGTGAATAATCTAGAATCTTGTGATCTGTGGCATGGTAGATTGGGACATGTAAACTTAAATTCAATTAAAAGAATGATGAATTTAGAGTTGATCCCTAAACACACTATTGATAAAACTAAAAAATGTGAAATCTGTGTACAAATGAAGACACCTAGGAAGTGTTTTCAGTCTATCTCTAGAGATAGTGAGATCTTGGATCTAGTGCACACGGACATCTGTGAGTTTAATGGTGTGTTGACCCGAGATAATAAGAAATACCTTTTGATGAAACTCGATTTCATCATCTTTATTTTCTATTATTAACCCCCTTTCTTAAATAGATGTCAATAAAACCCAGTTAATGTCCTGTAATTAACAGAGTCCTAAATAAATTAAAAACCACAAAAAATGGCAAAATAAAAATCCTTGGTATTTTTAGACTTAAAAATACCTTCAAAAATATTTCGGGTCTTTGTTTGATGTCATCTCCAGTTTTGGCCAACATGAAACTTGTAGATCTCGTCAAGATCTACAACTTTCATGTTTTGAGTTTTCTCAAATTCGGCCATTATAGCCTTCAAAAATCAAAAATTCCATCTGAATAATCTGATTGGGCCACGTGGCCCCATCTGGGCGCGCCACGTGGCCCCGCCCCTCTTGTATCATCCGCCCTTGATCTGGGCCGTTGATCTTTACTTGATCCAACGGCTCTGCCTTCTCCTCTTGCGCCTCAATCCCTAGCCATCAGATCATCTCCCGCCTTCAATCCACACCATCCGTCCGCGCTCATCCCTCCTTACGCCACGTGGCATGTTGTGAGCCACTCGATCCGCTGTTTAAACCTTCGATCTTGGCCGCTGCTTCCTTGGACGCTCCTCAGCCCTCCGATCACGCCCTCGATTCTTTGATCTCAGCCGCCCATTCCTCTGATGCTTCTCATCCGCTCGATTGGCCTTAGCTTTCCATCTGAGCCGTCCTTAAGCGCCGAGCCCGTAGCTCGACACGTGGCGTGAGCGCAGCCCTTCGATCGCTCCGCCCCCGATCTTATCTCAACTGTCGCTCCGCGCCCTTCTCTCAGCCGTTGGATCGCAAGATCCAACGGCCGAGGCTTCGTCTTCCTCCTCCCGCATCCTCCGCCTCAGCCCCGCGCCTCACAGACCTCCTCCACCTTTCTAATTTTAGCTGCCTCATCTGACCTCCTCTCCTTTCGCCAACCGCCTCTAGGTCTTGCCCAGTCATCCACCTCCTCCGCGCATATCTCCACTACCCTCAACCACCTTCCAGATGACCCACAACTCCCTCTAAACCCACGACACCACTCATTAGCACCGCCGACTTCGCCCTTTAAATACACCGTCCCCCTCCTCCGATCACTTTGTCCATCGACCAAGGGGCGGTGGCCCAGCCCTCCAGCTCCTCCCTATGACAGGGGGAGGAGCTCAGATCGAGCGACGACGACTTCCTTCCCCGATGAGACCCGCCGACCTTCAGGCGGCGCTACGGTGGCTCTAAGCCCCGCCCGAGCTCGCTGGCACGGCCGGCCAGTATGTGCGACGACCCGGGCGTCTTCTCCGATGCTCAGCCCAGGCCACGACCTCCATCTTCGGCCAGGTAAGCCCTCTGATCTCCTCTTGTTTTTCTGTTGATTGTGCCTAATGTTCTAAGCCTTTATACAATCTACCCCGCTCCACTGACCACCCATTTAGCTTCGCCATCAATCCATCTTCCTCGCCGACTCTTCCGATCACCACCCTCCTCCATCACGACCCCTATCATCCCAGGCATTCTCCTCCGCCGGAGGCGGAGGAGAACACACAAAAGGGCTCCACTTCTCCGCCCCCTTAGGCCCGTCGCGCACCTCAGCTCGCACGCACACACCGCTAACCACTTCGTGCAGGTCTACCAACGTCATTGGCCGGACTTCGGGCGGAGCTGAGTTCTAGAGCTCCGCCTCCGGCAACCAAGTGAGGATCGAGCATTCCAGGTGCTCCCGCGTCTTCTCCGACCTCAGACCTTCATCGTCTGACCTTTAGCAATCTTCCACGAGCTTCACCGAGCACGGCGAGGCGCGGCGGAGCTCCAGGCCTCATGCCGGAGCTCCAATTGCGTCGCCACCCTACGGAGGAGAAGACGAAGCAGCTACCGTTGGATCTCGCTCCACGGCGGGGATCCAACGGCCCTGGAGGGGCCACGTCGACCGTCCCGGAGCGTGGAGGCTCGGTGGGACCGAGCCTCGCCCGAGTCAACCTCGAGCCACCACGTGGCCCGAGCCACCTGCTACGGCCACCCGAAGCAGCGCCGACCCTCGCCCCCGCCAGAGCCTGAGCTCACGTGCTACCCGCATGTGGGATCTGGGCTTTTTGCATCGGCGCCCTCGCTCCTTCCACAAATTGCATCCAGGTCCTGATACACGTGGCACACCCAGAGACCACGCCGAGCCTCATCGCCACCCAGCCTGGAGGCTCGGGTACTCCGAGCCAAGCCGAAGCTTCATCGAGCCTCTGTCGACCCCGAACCTCCTGCCGACCCTAGATAGCACGTGCCTGACACGTGCTTATCTGGAAAAACTGCAGAGACGCCCACGAACTTCTTCAATATTGCAAAAAGGTCCCCGCGCATTGGGTAAAATTACAGGGAAGGACTCGCGCCTTAGTTTTATTACATTTTAGTCCTTTCCAGGGACCAGTTTGCAATTTTATTTCATGTTTTCTTTCACGTATGCCCCTGTCTTCTTTATTGTATATCTTGAGCCTCGTATGTCCGATTGAGGTGATTTCAGTTTCATTTTGAAGCTCTTTTCGTTGTCTTTATTATGGCATGCTTAAATTTTCACTATGACACTATGATCTGTTATGCTCTATTTAGTTAACTAAGTGTCCTGATCTCCTTGTTTCTCATGCCTACTTGCTATATAAATGAAAATTGCTTCATTACCTGATTCTGATTGACTCGTATATTTTAGGGCTTAAGTAATGCTCATTTCGGGCATATTATTTGCATTGCATTTCCTAGCATTTATCTGCATAGTTAAAAATTGATAAAAAAAATGCATGTTTGACTTTAATGCATCGTTGTGTCTTTGCATACATTTGACCTATATGCCTTTAATTCAACACCTAGTTAAATAAATAGAAGTCCGATTAATACGAGAGAAGCGCGTGTCCCTGAGTTCGACCTTGGTTTCTTGCCAAGTAAAAAATAAAAATTAACGACCATCGCATTCTTATTTGATATATCAATCGGCTGGTCTCTTTGATGAGCCCAAATTGGCCCGACTGCTACGACATTTATCAAGTGTTAAAAACACACTATTAAAGGGCCGATTATGCGGTTCGTCAAATGGCGCCGTTGCCGGGGACACGGCTCATTTCTTATATTTTTTTTGGATTTTTGTTTGTTTCATTTTGTGTTTCTTTTTATAGGTCAAATGATCACATATTTTGCATATAAAATTTTTTTTCTTTCTTATTTGATATCTAACCATTGTTTTTGTGGTAGGGCCCTTGATGGATCAAGGAGGCGAGGAGCAGGATACTCCCCGCTGCGAGGAGCCGCAGGAGCATGCTTGGAGCCGATAAAAAATGTGTCGCATTTTATTTTTGCTTATAATAAACTCGTCTTTTACAGCGGTCTTCGATCGAAGACTCGCGTGTGTAATCGAACGAATGTGGTTGTGTGGGGATCGTCCCCACTTGAGTGTCGACTTAGGATAGGCACGCGGCTCTCCGAGCTCATTTTATTTTTTTCATATTTTTATGTGCTTGATCGTAGGTAGGACACACTAAATTCTATCCGCACATAATCTCGCATCACTTAGCTAAAATTAATGAAAATCAATCACCCCTAATAGATGTATGATTAGGTACGGCTTTTTCGACTTGCATACATGTTGGATTTGGTTTTCAAAACAGCCCCAGTTTTTCACGTGTTTTTGTCAAATCACTGCATGATCTCTCACTTAGCCTAGATCGCGGTTTTTATCGAATACATGTTTTTCTCAGTTTCGTTTTCCTAGCGTGATCACCTAGGATTAAATGGAAAAAAGGAATGACCGGTAGACGATGAGTTCTTGATTTTGTGCTAACCATAATCAGTGAAAACCTAAAATAAAATTGGGACTGTTAATTGCAAGTCAACCAAGAATGGAGTAAAATTCGGTTTTGGGAGAGCAATACCCTCGCTTACGCAATGATTTTCACTTCACATCTTTTCTTTGCATAAAAATCAAATGTTTTATCACCAATAAAACAGACAAGATAATAAACCAACCTTGGTTGGTTTCATGTGTGAGTTGGTGAAACTAAGGGTTTGCTTGCTTGAATTGAGCCATGTTTGCGACACACACCCCAAAACCGAAGACACTCCATTTCATCTCCGAAGATTTAACCGCTCACTTGTATATTCATCCTTCTTCTTCGTTCACCTTGGGTCTTTTCCAACATTAATTTCCATATTTATACTTAGGCTAATCTCAGCCTAAGTATAGGGGGGACCCAAGTCCCTGTGATTTCTCTACTCATCTTTTCTTCCCTTTATACTTAGGTTATTTCTAACCTAAGTATAGGGGGAGCCCCCTCTATGCTCCCGTATATTTCTCTGTACTTAAATGGACCTATGGACTCGTATCATTTAATGCTATGAGGACATAGCAAAGTTTAAGGATAGGGGGGTATACCGTATGTACACTTTACTTACTTTAGCTATAATCTGAAAAATTTGAAAAATTTAAAACTTTTTGGCTAAAGTAAAAATCTTTGGACTAAGAGAACTCAAATGATTTCACGGCTTTTTCTATACTATGTTACACTATTTTGATAAAAAATATTTTCGAAAATGATTTAAAAAATGAGTTTCCCTTGTGTTGAAAAATCTTTTTGAAAATGTTTAAAAAATCTTCTATTTGTGTGACATGGTTTTGAAAATCTTTTATCAAGGAAAGGTGAGTCTAACCTGTGTTTTAACCTTTAAATTAAATCCACAAGAATGAGAAAAATCCAAAAATCCTTTAGGAGCCATTAGTGACTACTAAACCCTATTAAATAGCCGTGTTCAGTGAGGGTTCGTCCTTAGCAGAGTGGATGGTTTAAAGGACATCGTGTAAGGCTCCGTCCTTAAGCAACGGGCTCCGGCCTGTACTTACATCCATACTGGCTGAATGCAGATGCAACTATTTAATTAAGATTAGGCAGTCCTCATATCTCTTGAAGTAAAAAAAAGAGAAAGAAATAAAAAAAATATTTTTGAATGAAGGAGTTGGATTAAACCTCTACACTTACACTTTCACCCAGGATCTGAAATGTTCAAGGAAGCTTGATTTTTGAGGTCTTTGAGATTTGCGGTTAACCAACCTTAGTCATCAGGGTAATAGACTTAATCATCCACATTCCCCTGGGTCTCTAGATTTGCATGTTATATTCCATGCTTAGTCTCAGACAAAAAGAATATGATCAGCACATCACATGCACGACTGCGGTTTTTGATTGAGATGAGTTGACTTTTCACTTGAGGGATTGGGATGAGGGATTCGAGTCTGGATTTGATCTAATGATGCTCGAGGATGGGATAAAATCTTTGAAGGCTTCAGGAAACCTGAGTGTCAGAAAATTAGCCAGTATGAGAACTTGGTTCTTATACTAATCTCTTGATATTTACCTAAGTGCCTGGGTGTGGTATAAATAAAAAATTGTTGATCAGTGTGCGTCAACTCTTGGTAAAAGCAGTGGAGCTAGCCAAAAATACTACAAAGCAATGAAATGACAAAGAAAAGCTCTCATTCCATACAAAGTCAAATATCAAAGAGCTTCCACTAAAGGCGAGCGCTCCCAAACTTTTCAAAGTGTCCACTTGGACCACCGCTATTAGGACCAGGAGTTGGGCTTGCACAAAAAAAAGGGGCTCTGCATCGTAAATGCTACAAGTCTGGGTGTCGAAGGTACGATAGGTACTCAAAAGAGACACACCCCGGTGTACTCCCAGGAAAACAAGTGCAGACTGCTCCAACTTCTTTTGACGGACGCATTGATCAACACCAAAAAAAAACGTGTTGCGTAAAAGGCACTAGAGAGAATCCTTGTTCCAATGAGAGGGAGAGAAGAATTGACACAATCCCATGCCCTCCATTTCTGGCCTGCCATCTACATTTTCTAAGTCTGACAACTAAAGAGACGGTGGACTGAATGCAAGATTTGATTTATTCCCTAGTGTTGAGGATTGGGTCCTTAGGATAATTTCTTGGACCAAGACTTTGGGTGAAGATTGGACTCTACTCTCAGAATTGCGGTCAACACTAAATGTCATATCCTTTAGATTATATGTACATCAGAGAGAGTCTAGAGAATTAGAGGAATTGGGTACCTCTTGATTAAGGCTGGGTTGAACTCAAGAATTTTGGATCTCTAAAATTAAGTCGATTTGAGCAGATTGGATCCTGTATTCACATGCACAAGGGGGTTAATCCAACTTAGTCATTCTTTCTGATGCTCGAGGACGAGCATGGTTTAAGTATAGGGGGTTGATGAAACTCGATTTCATCATCATTATTTTCTATTATTAACCCCTTTGCTTAAATAGATGTCAATAAAACCCAGTTAATGTCCTGTAATTAACAGAGTCCTAAATAATAGATGATGGCAGTAGATACTACTATGTATATCTAATGAAAACAAAGGACGAAGCCTTAGAGAAATTTCTTATATTTAAGAATGAGGCTAAGACACAAACATGAAAAGTGCTTAAACATCTTAGGTCAGATAGAGGAGGTGAATATACCTCTAACTTATTTGATGAACAATGCAAATCGTTTGGCATAGTTTATAAAGTTACGTCCCCATATTCACCACAATCAAATGGGATAGCAGAACGGAAGAATAGAACTTTAACTGACATGATCAACGCCCTCTTACAGAGTTCTGGACTTCCAACCTACATGTGGGGAGACGCCTTAAATACGGCCTGCCATATTCTGAATAAGGTTACTCCAAGACATATGGAAAAGTGTCCTTTTGAACCTTGGAGAAATAGGAATCCGAGTTTAAAATATCTCAAAGTGTGGGGATGTCTTGCTAAGGTTTTAGTCCCATAACACAAGAGAAAGAAGCTTGGTCCTAAAAATGTTGATGCAGTCTTCTTAGGTTACATGGAAAATAGCTATGCTTATAGGTTCTTGGTAATTTGGTCCGAGATACCGGGCACAGAAGTCAACACCATTGTTGAACTCCGTGAAGCTACCTTCTTTGAGGATGTCTTCCCTATGAAGACTTGGATTCCTCAAAATTTGACCATTGAGGAGGCCTCTACATCAGGATCTATTCCAGATCAAGTGGAAAGGATAACGAATGTGGAGATTGAGACTCAACGTGAATCCAATGATCTTTCAGAAGAGATTGAGCTAAGAAGGAGTAAACGACCTCAGATAGCCAAGGATCTAGGTAGCGAATTTGTTGTCTACTAGATCGAGGGTGATCCACCAAGTTATAAGAAAGCCATGGCTTCATCTGAAGCGAAACAATGAAAGGAAGCCATCAAATCTGAGATGGATTCCATTATGGCTAATGGAACTTGGGAGTCGGTTGATTTACCGAAAGGGTGCTCTACCATTGGGTACAAGTGGGTGTTTAAGACAAAACTTGGACCTGACGGATCAATTGAAAAGTACAAAGCCAGATTAGTTGCCAAGGGCTTTAGGCAAAAGGAAGGTATCGATTATTTTGATACATATTCCCTTGTGACTAGGATGGCCACAATCCGAATGCTCATAGCATTGGCATCTGTATATGATCTCTCTATCCATCAGATGGATGTGAAGACCGCCTTCTTGCATGACGATCTTGAGGAAGAGATCTATATGGATCAACCTGATGGACTTGTGGCTCCTGGAAATGAGGGAAAGGTTTGCAAGCTTGTCAATTCCCTTTACGGATTGAAACAAGCACCAAAGCAATGGCATGATAAATTTGACAAAACTATTTTGTCATGTGGGTTTAAGATTTATGAATCCGATAAGTGTGTCTATTCCAAGGTGAAATGTGATGAATGTATTGTCTTGTGCCTGTATGTTGATGATATATCGTTGTTCGGATCACATATGAGGATTATTAATGAGACTAAGGCATTCTTAAGTAGCAAGTTTGAGATGAAAGACATGGGTGTTGCTGATGTGATCTTGGATCTCAAACTGACAAGGTCAGTTGATGGGATTGTAGTTTCTCAATCTCACTATGTTGAGAAGGTACTATAGAAATTTGGATATCAAGATTGTAAATCTGTAAGCACTCCTTTTGATTCATCCAAAATGTTGTTTAATAATAAAAGTGGAGTACCTGTAGCTCAGCTAAGGTATTCAAAAGTTATAGGATGTTTAATGTATCTTGCAAATTGCACGAGACATGATATTTCATTCTCGGTTGTAAAGCTGAGTAGATACACTAGCTGTCCTAACCATACTCATTGGGAGGTTCTGGATCGAGTACTGAAATACTTGAAGAGAACTATTTCCCTTAGTTTGCATTATGGTAGACATCCATCTGTACTAGAAGGATACAATGATGCAAGCTGGATAGGGAAAATAGAGGAGTCTGGGGGTAATGGTGTTACAGGGTATGTATTTACCCTTGGAGGCGGTGCAATCTCCTGGAGGTCTGTGAAACAAACCAATCTAGCTCGATCTACTTTTGAGGCCGAGCTGTGTGCTTTGGACACCACTGGGATTGAGGCTGAATGGCTAAATAACTTATGTCTGAAATTTCCATGGTAGGTCAGTCTGTTCCTGCGATCTCGGTACATTGTGATAATATAACCACAATTGCCAAGATCAAGAGTTCAAAGTTCAATCATAAAACAAGGAGACACAAACAAATCAGACTTAAGGCGTTAAAGAATTTGGTGTCTCGAGGAGTGTTGGTTGTAGATTTTGTTGGATCCAAAGACAACACGGCAGATCTGTTGACTAAGGGACTTAATAGATCTTTAATCATAAAGTTTAGGCTTGAAATGGGACTGAGACCCATTAGAAGTTCCTCTACAGTAGCAACCCAACCTATCTGAGTGGAGATCACACAAAGTAGGTTCAATGTGGTAATAACAAGTTGTTTGGAGAACTGATTGATACTCTAATCTTAATGCTTAAGCATGAGTGTCTTATCCGTGGAAGCCTGAGTGCCGTTTAAGCAGCAAGTTTAGGAAGAGTGTAGGCTTTAAATGGGTTCAAGCCTTTGAGTAGGATGTTAGCAGTGCATCCTTGGAGAACGCCACCTATGTGAGTGTTACTGTGGGCCGTAGTTAAAGGAAGAGGGTTTTTCCTAAACACACTCATGAAACAGGATAAGGGTGCATGGCCTTTAAGAGCACCAATCATGAAGATTGCACCAAGAACAACGCTTTGTTATTTCTAACACCAAGGACTGAAGTTCAAGACGTAGTTCACTTCGTTCCTGTTAACGTGAAAGTAGTAAACTCAGGTAGAGGTTCAAACCAGAAGGTACCTTTACTGAAAGCCAAGTGCGGCAGTCGAAAGTTGTGTTTTAACTCTTTTTGAATCTCTTTTTCAAATTGGTGAATTCGTGGGGGATTGATGTATTTAAGAATTGTAATTATATTTTAATGGAAAAATCTATGTGATTAAAATTGGAGTTAATTTGGTTTCTATTGGGAAACCAAATAACTTGGAGGGAAAGTTGGGAATTCCCAAATTTGAAACATGGATAAGTTTGGGTGGAAGTTTAGTACCATACCTTGGAGCCCTAAACTTTTAGTGGACTCATATATGAGTTCACACCCCAAGATCTTTTAGTAATATTAGAGAGGATGAATGGATGACCACACACGCGCGCTCCGCTCCATCTCCGTCTCCAGCTCAGGCTCGGGCTCGGGAGAGTCAATTCGGATCTCAGATCTCGATACTTTTGCTGCGGGTTTCATTTGGTAAGTCGATTAAATTAATCAGATGACTAATTTGGTAAGTCGACTAAAATGGAAATTCAACTTGCCGTTATGGACGCGTTTATGGCCACGATTTCGGGATCCTAAATGGCTCCCGTTGAGGGGTGTTTTCGGAAATCGAAATGGTAACGCACGCTAGGGCACGCGACCATCTATATATATCCTTTTCCCCACGCCGTGTTCTATATACTAAGAAGAAACTCTCTCACGCCATCTTGTCCTTATTCTGATTCTTTCTCTCATGGACGCACCTGTCTCTTCTTCTCTCGGTTGCAGTTCTCTGAGGTACATTCGAGGACGATCTCGTCGGTGTGCGCAGACGAAGATCGTGTGTCGTCATATCATGGGAGTAGATCGCCAGTACCCTATGCATCGGTATTGTGGGTGATATCCTCTCTAAGGACAATCAATTTCATGGACGCTTCAGTGACTTCTAGACTAATCTTTCTTATATTTTGTTTGCCGCAATTTGCTTATCGGTTTACCCTTTCTGGATGACGTCCTAATTTATGTTTCCGTTTGATTAATCAGTTCATGTTTGCATTATGTAATCGGATGATGAATTGGAAATGCATGACGTTAATGTTGTTAATCTGTAATGTGTTTATTTCCATTCATTTGGATCCATGTAATTACCGTTTACTATATGCTTGGTTGATCATGTTTCCGGAACCGGTTTTAGAATAATGTCGGAAACGATGTTTAAATCGAGGGTAGATATGACAGGTATGCCTGAAACATTCGATGGTCAGAATTTCAAGCGTTGGCAACAACGCATGGAGATCTGGTTAACCACCATAGGATTAATCTCTATACTTGAAACTGACTATCCTACGGTGGAAAAAAAACCCCACACCCGATAGCCAGAAGGCGAAATCCGCGTACAAAGAACGCGATCGTATATGTCATGGTTGCATACTGTTGACTCTATCCAACACGTTGTTTGACGTGTACTGTTCCTCTACGCAGACTGCGAAGGGGCTATGGAAAGATTTGGATCGGAAGTATAACACCAAAGACCTCAGTATTGAGAAATACTCTATGACCAAGTTCTTAAAGTTTTCTATGACCGAAGGGAAGTCTGTTTCTTAACAGGCACGCGAGTTTTTACACATGTTCCATGGTTTAGAAGATGCCGAAATGAAACTTTCAGAGAAAATGAAAATTCAGCTTGTCATTAGGACGTGTTTATGTCCACGATTTCGGGATCCGAAATGGCGTCCGTTGAGGGGTGTTTTCAAAAATCGAAATGGTAACATGTGCCAGGGCACGCGACCATATATATATATCCTTTTCCCCACGCCGTGTTCTATACACTAGCAAGAAACTCTCTTACGCCGTCTTGGCCTTATTCTGATTCTTCCTCTCACGGACGAACCTGTCTCTTCTTCTCTCGGTTGCAGTTCTCTGAGGTATATTCGAGGACGATCTCGTCGGTCTGCGCAAACAAAGATTGTGTGCCGTCATATCCCGGGAGCGGATCGCCAGTACCCTACGCTACGCACCGGTATTGTGGGGGTGATATCTTATCTAAGGACAGTCCATTTCATGGATGTTTCGGTTACTTCTAAAATTAATCTTTCTTATATTTTGTTTGTCGTAATTTGTTTATTACTTTACCCATTCTAGATTACGCCCTAATTTATGTTTCCGTTTGATTAATCGGTTCATGTTTGCATTATGTAATCGGATAATGAATTGGAAATGCATGACGTTAATGTTGTTAATCCGTAACGCGTTTATTTCCATTCATTTGGATCTGTGTAATTACTGTTTACTATATGCTTGGTTGATCATGTTTACAACAATACCAACTCATAAAGAAACCTTGGTGCCGACCAGCAAGGGCGCGATATTAGGAAAGGTCCATCCCTGAAGATCTCATTCCACTTCAAATTAGAAATCTCCGAAGATGGTTGTTGATGGAGTCTTGATGTCAATAGTTTCGCCAATATTGGATTACACCTCTTTGAATTTGAAATTTGAATCGCCTCATCGCTCATCTCTTAGTCCAGGATGCTGTAGGTTCCCAAAAATAATCCACAATCTACAATGACAACAAGGGATCTGGTTCGGACATGTTCTCCGGCAAATGCTCATGTAACAAGCTTCGGACATTTCCTTGGGAACTTTCTGGTTGTGATAATGGATGGAAAACCATCTCCGCCCAAATCTTGAATTTTGCATGGCATCCTTACCCCAAAATATAACCCCACATCTAAAAACTCATAAAGTGTGGGTGTGGTCTATAAGTGGTGGGGATTACTACTTGACAACTTAGACTTAAGCATTTTAGGTGGTTGTCAACGGGTCCATTTGGGTCCGAATCCAATAAGTTGTCAGGGTCAGTTTTCCTCGACAACGGACTGAGAACCTAAGCTCGGGACTTTACAAATGGAATCAAAGCCAAATTTCCTCTTATAGTGGAAAAGACTACCCAAAGGGACCTAAGCCGAGAGTGTGCAGCCGTCACTATCACTGAAAATAAGTGATGGGCCATTCGCAACGAGGACGTTGCAAATATAAGTGGTGGAAGTTGTAACACCCTTACCCCCAAAACATAGTGCCACATCTAAAAACTCACAAAATGTGGGTGTGGTTTATAAGTGGTGGGGATTAGTACTTGACAAATTGAGCTTATGTAAATTGGTTAGTTGTCAACAGATTCATTTGGATCCGAACCCCACAAGTTATCAGGTCCAGTTTTCCTCGATAACGGATCAGAGACCTAAGTCCGGGACGTTACAACTTCCCTGATTAGCGAATGCAAACTCAGTACACTTGTTACTACCTCTGCGAAAGTACATGTTTCGAAAACCTAATTGGAAGTCAATTTCGAGACAAAGCGAGGTGTCTCGGCCTTATCATGTGGTGGAGGACAAGTCAATGTGCACCCAAGTTGATGATGTCCTGCAACGCCGCAACGAAAACACATGATCTCCGACATGTGCTCGTGTAACAAGCTTGGGACCTTTCCTTGGGCACTTTCCGGTGGTGATAGTGGAGGGAAAACCACCTCCGCCAAAAGCTTGATTTTTTCATGGCCCACTGAGATATAGAAAAATGGTAGAGTTGGGCATACAACAATTCCCTATTGTCATTAACAATGTAATGATGGCATTCCTACCCGGGCTACCCTAAACAATAGGGATGTTCATGGGGCGGGTACCTGTCTCGATCGATCTTGACCCGACCCGACCCGTTATAGTTGGGTCAACCGGTCGACCCGACCCGTTCAAACAGGTACCCGATTCTAACGGGTACCCGGATAATTTGAATGGGTAACGAGTACCCACGGGTACCCATGGATTGCTACAACAAATAATGTAACTTATAGAAGCCTTTTAGTTGAACAATGTAAGAATGTAGGACACTTGTTGCAGCATTCTAGAAACTAAAATAGGGCTCCAATGTCAATCCACAAACTGGAAACTAAAATAAAGCTCCAATGTCAATCTCCGATTCCATAAACTGTAGTTTAGGAAGCTTCATGCAGAGAAATCATAAGCATGTGCTCAAGACACAGTGCCTTTCCTATTTGTGCACTCTTATTTTCTGTTTCTCTTGAATAGTCCAATACAAGTGAATCCATTAGACTATCCCTGGAACAAAGTCAAACAAGCACAGATGCATCACATCATACGTCATGCAGTTTTGCATTGTTATTCGGTTCTGCGTTCTCAAGAAAATGAAGCTCGTCGGATAGAACCAGAGGAGTTTGAGGAAGAATGATGTCAAGAAAACAAACACCTTCGGTCAATTCACATTATAAAGAAATGTTATTCAAGACACACACTCTCATCCCCGCGATATAAATACCACGAGAAGTGATACAATTTCGAAATCCTGAGGCAAACCATCTCTTTAAGTTCTCAGTAGCCAACGAGTTTCAAGAAGAACAAACACCACCAATCCGTAGTTGTAAAAACATAACAAGAAAACTAGGTTGAAGACAACAAGCGTTACCCTCCGTAAGTTGGGAAAAGGGTGTGAGCTTTGTTCCTGATCGAATGCAGTTGCAGTGAGGAGCAGCGTCAAGTTCAAGCTATGGCGTTGGTGACGCGGACATGAGGTGGTGTTGCAGGCGATGTTGGAGGGAAAGGCAAGACTAGCGTGAATGAGGCGTTGGTGGCGGCATGCTAATGGAGAGGAAGAAGCGGACATGGAAGCGGAGGAGAATCGACAGGATGAAGGCGTTGGCGGCGGCGAAGTCACGAAGCCCTAGCCGTGAAAAGTCAAAACCATAGGTAAGGTAGGAGGCAAGAGCCGGACCTGTGATGGGTTATTTCCAACCGGGTACCCGGGATTGCATTGGATTTTTCCACCGGGTTGTGCGGGTCATTTCTCATGGGTACCCGACCCAAAAATCTTTCACGGGTACCCAAAAATTTAGGGTCGAATCAATCGGGTTGGGTCGGGTACCCGTTTGACCCGGAATTTTTGAACAGCCCTAGCAAACAATACTCCCATCACTACACCAAAATCCTATAGTGTTGGTTTCAAAGCTTCCACTTTCTTGGGAGGAACAAGACCCCCAAACATGCAAAAGCTTCTTATTTACTGAAATTTCCTCCCCATCGATGAAACGTGGTGGCCTCCATCGAACTCTACTGCACACATTCTTCTCAAGCGTCAACCCTGCATGTTCATGTGTAAAACCTCGCACACAAACCTCTTCATTACTCAACATAACTACATCCCCTATGATAGACCCTCCAAGGGGAAAAATGAATCTCAATCTTAATCACTCAATCTCCCAACCCTTTTACAAGGGTAGACCAATCAGTAGAACTTCCCTGACTAGCGAATTCAAACTCAGTATACATGTTACTACCTCTGCGAGAGTACATGTTTCTAAAAACTAAATGGAAGCTGATTTCGAGACAAAGCGGGGTGTCTCGGCCTTATCAGGTGGTGGAGGACAAGTCAATGTGCACCCAAGTTGATGATGACCTGCAATGCTGCAGCGAAAACAACCTGGGGGCTATGAGCATCTAAAAGCCCTATGGTCATGTTTACCACACTTGCAACACCATAGGCCTCGCTTACGATGGTTGACCATCATCCACTCATCTTCCTCCCTATAATACTTGATGTTGGTGGCCCTCACAACCTCTTCCATCTCCCTTATATTTGTGGACCTCCAGTCCTTTTCCCCACTATCGGAAGAGTGCCCCCACGAACAAACTCCCTCTCAAGCACTGACGACACGAAAATCGATATCGACTAAGATGGAAGATAATCAATATCATTGTCCCTAACCAATCAATTCGGTCAATCAAGAAAAGTACAAAACCACTCAATCAAATGAATCAAGCAATCAAAATGTAAGCGGTCTTGCTATTATTACCGGGTATAGCAACCAGGGTCAGGCACAAGGAGCATGAGTAAAGCTATGAAGTAGTCAAAATTCAGAAATGAAATAAAGCAATTTTTTGTTTTAAATTTGTCATTTTTTGCAATTTTTAATAAAGAAGCAAAATCAACAAGTAAGGAAACAAAGCAATACACACGTATTTCTGGATTTTTCTTTACTTCTAAAAGTGCTCAGAAAATTAATGTAAAAATATTTTTGAGCTTTAAATATTTTAAAGTATTTTTTGTAATTTTCTGAGTTTTTGTAAATATTTCTATGATTTCATAAAAATCAAACAGTGGATAAAACTACAAACAGTGCACAAACAAGACTAAATTACAAATTAAAATTAAAATCCCTAAGGTCGTAGGGAATAATTTATGATAAACTTGATAGAAAATGCTACAGATAGGAACTGAAATGATATTTTTTGAGTTTTCTTGAATTTTATATGATTTTATAAGATTTTAGGTCTTTTGTAATTTTTAAGGTCTTTATAAAGGATTTTCAAATAAAATTTCTATTTTGGCAAAACACATGAAAACACATAAGAAATAATTCTTGTAGAAATTTTAAGACAATTTTCAGATTTTTGTGGATTTTAAAAAAAAGTAGACAAAACACTTTTTATGGTTTTTTTTATTTTCAAAAATAATAAATGTAACAAAATCAAACCACAAAAATTACAATAAATACTACATGTCGACATTAATTTTTAAGGATTTTTTGGGGTTAATTTGATACTTATTTAATCAAATAAGAGACAGACAGTTCACAGGTACCTACTTGCAATTAAAACGAAATTCTGGGCCAAGCAATAATGCAATTAACAATTACATGGCCTAAGTTGCAAAATATCCAACCATACACGTGTGCAACACATGAATCATGCTCATAGTAACACGAATGCAAATACTAAAAACCTTCCATTCATTATGTAACAAAGTAAAGCACATGGTAGAGAATGCAAATAACCCCAAAAGTTGCGTGTATGTCCACGTGTTATACACGACGAGGGACTGAAATGCAAATATCTAAAAATACGAGGTCCAAACTGCAAAATATCTGTACTAAAACTTTTATTTACTGCACTAAATAGCAAAGCATAAAAGTGTGAGGATAAAAGGGAAATATACCCTTCGTAGCTCGTGCGGGCCACGTGGGGACACGTGGCGGACTCGAACGCAAGCACTGGTGTACGAGCTTGATCTCCTAACGTTGCAGTTATGACGACCAGAGGATGTCGGACGTGCGGTCGGATGATGTCAACGGTGGAAAAGCTGTGGCGATCGGTGGTTGAGATGGAATCTGGCAGAGAGAGCTGATCCAATGGTGGGGAGGAGGTCTACAAGAACTCCTCATGGGAAACTTCGATCGAGCCAAGGGAGCATCCACTGACCCGATGGAAGGTCTGAAGGGTTCGACAATGTCGTGAGAGATTCCCTCATCCGGTGGTCTGCTCCAATGGTGACGACGATGGTCGGATAGGCGTGACGATGGAGGGGGACCTGGGGGAGGTCCGCCTGAGCAATTGGAGGGCCAAATGGGGTCTGTTGTGTGATCCAAAGCCTGCAAAGGAAAAATTGCTCAGAGGCAAAACTTCGGTGACTTTTATTGAGCGTAAAACAAGGGAAGTGGGGGTGAATGGAGCTTTGGGCTTCCAACAAGGATGGGAGGAGGAAACCAGAGCCTAATGTCACCTTGAAGGCTAAGATTTAGGATGATCTGACTACGAGGGGAGATGGGGTGCTCATCGACGGTTCGATCTGTATAGATAAGGTTTGGTGATGGAGCTCCATCCAGATGGTCAGAGCTTAGATGCGGGCGACGAAGGTGGAATGAAAGAATGAATCGAAACGGGAAGTGCAATGGAGATATGTGATACCTGAGGTTACTGACATGCTCAGCAAGTTCAGGCAGAGGTGGGGAGTCGGATCTTAGCCTCAACCTCGTTGCGACGAGCGGGGATTCTAAACGTGGCGGAGCTCTCCGGTCACGTGGTTTAGTTGCGGCTTCAGGACATCAAACACCAATCCAAAGGTGCCTCCAAGCTGGTGTCACTCGGCTAGGGGTGTCTAGGAGTAAAGGAAGGGGCTAGGCACGAGCTGCGGTGCTAGGAGGCAGAAGAAAAGGTTTTATAGGAAACTCGAGGGTCCAGAACCGTCTTGGAGCACAAAACCATAAAGAGATTTGCATCAACCGAGGGACCCATGAGAATGTCGGATATATGAGGAATCTAGGGTCGGATCTCGAGGCAAGAGGAACTCGGAGTCGAGAGGGAAAAATCAGAGAAGAAGCTTCGGCGAAGAGGCTTTGAGCCGACCCGAGCTAGAAGGGGGCATTGACTGGAGTCAACAAACCCTCATAGACCAATCAGAAAATTAGACTACACAAAATAATTGAAAATTAAATAAAAAATAGATATGATTTTGAAATAAAGTGCTTTAAAATAAAAAATGTTTATTATTTTTCAAATTTTTTTCCTGTGATTTTTAATTGTTTTTATGAAAAATAAATTAATGTATATATAGTATATAATATACAAGTATTTATATACCTATGTATTGTATACAAGTATTTTTATTATTTCATTTTTATACAAATACCCTCATTTTATATTTTATTTATTTAAAAATAATTTTAAGAGTATAAAATAATTTTCATTTTGTTTTTATAAACTATTTAATGGTATATACTAAATAGGGAAGGTATTATGTACACATGTGTTTTGTTCAAGAGATGGAGGACGTTATTTTTTTTCATTTAATTTTTCTGATTTTTAGATTATCTTAGAAATATGTACAAGGGTGTATAATAATTCTTTTATTTTATGAAAAAATAAATGTATAATTAATAAGTACAAGTATAGTTAGTATATACAGTGCGTAGTGGACCCTATCTCTCTATACTTATTTTATTTTTGCGATCAGATCAAGGCTTGACCTTCTCTTAGGCTTTGGGTCACTCTGTATTTATTCTAAATACACCATTCTTTTTCTTCTCCTTTATTCTTTTATTTTTGCCAAAAATGCATGCTAACTATGCAATCTTAACTCAGGCATGCAATTTACTAAATTATTGTATTTACAAGGATTTATATGATGCTTTGCTAAGAAAAAGAGCTAAAATAAAAGAATAAAGAGTGAGAATCAGAGATTCATCACCCCCTATACTTTACCTTTGCTAGGCCCTTAGCACACACTTATTTGAAAAAGAAGTGAAAAAAATAAGAAAAACAAAAAGATCAAGGTTGATTATTAAACTTATCTTCATTAAATTGAAGTATGGAGCTCAGCCAGACTTTGGATTACTAGTTTATCGGAACCTTATTGGGAAATAAGTTTAAAACTCAACAACCTCTAAGTCCCCCCATTCTTTTGTCAAGACTCCTCAATAATCTAGACCAGAACAAGTCTACATACGCAAACTCTAATGACCATGCACCTTTCCTAGTACTATGTAAGTGATATGTAGCTCCACACCTCAAAAATGACAAAGAAACAGTCTCCCTTAACAAGGTAACTCTAATTCCTCAGTCTAGCAGCTCTTTCCTAAAGGAGCGGGGTATTCCGTTCTAAGTTCAAGTATAACCGGCTCAAGAAGAGGATAAAGAAGAGAATGGACCGTGACCACTGTAGTCACACATCCTTGGGAGCCTAACCAGTGTTGCTAAGTCTCCCGCTGTAAGCTTCACGATATGAGAAGGTGTAATACATAAGCTTTGCTTTATCTGACTATGTACACTCTGGCAAGAATTTTATTTTTAATCAGGCCTGTCCACTCTTTTGGAGTTTTTCTTGATTTTGCACATTTTTTGTTGTGCATATGTACAACATATCTACATGGTACAACATATACATAAGGACTTCTTCTTCTTGAGTCAGTAGACTATCCCTCTTTTGAAGCATTATTGCAACCTACAACTCCCGTCTTTAGACCTCAACACCGCTAGACTAAGTTGAGGTGCACATCCCTCCCTAAAGGAAGACGAGAGGTTATGCCTAGAAGTCCTACCCTCATATGCTACCCCAAGCCAAAGGATTCTGTTTCCTCATCACCTCATCCGTGCGGAACTATGTGTAAGGTGCTAGTCCAAGTAAAGCCATTGTCTGTGAAAGTCATGTGTGCGTTGTTAAGTGTTCTACTTGGGCTCATCAAGATGAGATGTGAACATAGCCTAGTGGACTCAAAGAATTAAGTCACTAATGGACCTGGAAAGTCTTAACCCAAAATCCTATAAGGTTCCTCTGAAAGTTAGGTGGATTAAGGTCTTAACCAAGCTCCATTTCCTAATTTAATTCCAAACTAATTTAAATGTCAACTATGATTCAGAAGAATAAGGTACAAAAATATGTACAAAACTCTTTTGATGCAATTTTCAAAACATGCAAAATTTTTGAAAATGTTTAAATGCACAAAAGAGAGGAAATTTGCAAAGTATTTACAAATATTTACAAACAGATTTTTGCAAACTTTATTTTTCAAACATTTTTCAAAAAATTTGTACTATATACATAGTTTCGATGCAAAAATATTTGCAAGTATTTTACTCTCAAAACATTTTTAGAAACATTTGTACAAAAATAATATTTACAAATAGGTTATTTACAAACATGTATGTGCAAGAAAGAATTTTATATGCAAGAAAATTTTTTAAATTTTTTGTGGTTTATAACTTGTGATTTTTAGCCATTTTATATTTTAACACACTCACACAATGTAAGAGTTATGGCTAAAGTATATATATACAATATATACGACACCCCCTATACTTAGCTCGAATGATGTCGTCAAAGTGATCAATGAGATATGAAGAAGACATAACTCGTGATTAGTATTGGGACATGAAGAGAAAGGCTATACTACAACAACGAATAGAAGAATGTAAGGAATGGAAGTCGGTAATCTCCCTATACTTAGGATCAAGTAATCCGAAGTATAGAAGTCTGTGCACAGGGGGAAAACCGAGGGATATAATGTACAAGGTTTACCTCCCCTATAGTTAGGGTAAAATATCCCTAACTATAGGCAACAAAACATAGGTAAAAAGAATCAAAAGAATAATAAAAATCTGACACCCCCTATACTTAGGGTAAAGTACATCCTAAGTATAGCATAATCATAAGATGAAGATGGGGTGTTAGACAAAAGAATGTGCGATATAGACAACTGGATCTATACAACTACGAGAGAAAGAGAGAAGTGATAATCAGACACGAGATGCAAATGATGTGAGTCGAAGACCACATCTCATGCAAAGTGAATAGGAGCAACGCCAATGATTAGCAGATCATGATCTAGATATGGCTTCAGGTGCTGACCATTAACTCTAAAGGTGGAATCAAACAACATCTTAGATATATCAATGCTATAATTGGCGTGCACCTTTCGGACCAATTATGGTCCCTTCTACTTGCTTTGCAACTTCCCTGAAAAAAATCTCAACCTAACATCGAATAACCATACTCTATGGTCTGGCTCAAACTACTTATGGATGATATTAGAATCCTTTCGGTCTGGGAAGACGACCTTCTGCAATATACTCTTGATCTCCTTGTTCGATACTTCAGCAAGGCCATTGGTCTGCGGGTGATATGGAGTGGCAACTCGATGGTCAATGTTGAACTTGTTAGCAAGGGCCTTTACCTTGACGTTGATAAAATGAGACCTCCCGTTAGATATCAAAACTCTAGGAACCTCGAAACGTGAAATGATATTCTTCCTCAAAAATCAGAAAACAGTCTTAACATTTGTGGTTCGGGTGAGGATGGCCTCAACCCAACGACTCACATAATCCACAACAAGCACAATATACTTGAATCCCTGACTTTTAGGGAATGGACCCATGAAATCAATGCCCCATGCATCAAAAACCTCACAAAAGTGTGGGTTGCTTCGACATCATGTCATGTTGTCCACAAGTGCCCATCCTCTAATAGTCGGGGCACATCTTCACGAGTTCATCAGAATCCTTGTAGAGGATAGGCCACCATAGGCCGAATTGGAGCACTTTTTGTGCTGTCCTCCTTCCAGAATGATGTCCTCCTGCCTCAAGCTTGTAGCAGTATGTGAAGACACTGTGGTACTCCTCCTGAGGAAAGCACCGACACCAGACGCTATCCCCTCCTTCATGATAAAAGATGGGATCCTCCCAATGGTACGACTTGGCCTTCGCAAGGAAAGTATCAAGTCGCTATCTGGGCCAACCTTGTGGAACTTTCTTGGCGACAAGATAGTTCACAATGTCGACATACCATGGAAGCGAGACAATAACAAGGATCGCCTCATCTAGGAATGTCTTTGTAATAGCTATCATATGCTGTGAAACCTCAAGGTTCTCTAATCGAGAGAAGTGATTCGCCACCACATTCTTGACCCCAATCTTGTACTTAATCTCAATGCCAAACTCCTAGAGTAGAAGGATCCATCTGGTTAATCTATCTTTGTCATCCTTCTTTGCCATGAGGTACTTGATGGTGATGTGATCTGTAAAAATCATCACTCTGGATCTAAGGATACAAGATCTGAATTTCTCCAAGACAAAGACTACGGCTAGCATCTCCTTCTCCGTGATAGTATAGTTCCATTGGGTGGCATCCAAAGTACGTCTAGGGTAGTGAATGACATAAGGAAATCCATCCCTCCTTTGTCCTAGCACAACCCCAATGGAAAAATCAGAAGCATCTGTTATGATCTCGAATGGGAGAGACCAATCAGGCTCCTGAAGGACAAGAGCCTCAACAACTAATCCCTTGAGAGTCTCGACGGATGCTAGACACTTATCATCTACAATGACCTCGGTGTCTTTCGTCAGCAGGTCAATAAGTGATCGGGCAATACGATTGAAATCCTCACATAAAAAAATACGATTTAAATCCTGAATGAATCGTCGGTAGAAACCGACATGCCCTAGAAAAGACCGCAACTGCCGTAAATTGGATGGTGGATTGAGTTTCCTGATGATATCCACCTTGGCCGAATCGACCTCCATGCCCTGTTGGAGATGATATGACCAAGTACCGTCCTCTGAGTCACCATGAAGTGAATCTTCTCCGAAGATAAGACAAGATGGACCTCGATACAATGCTGAAGTACGCAGTCTAGGCAATCAAGACAAGCATTAAACCCATCATTTTAGACTGAGAAATCATCTATTAAGACCTCTAAGAAATCACCCATCATGTCTGAGAAGACGGAAAACATGCACCTTTGGAATGTACTCGAGACATTACATAGGCCAAAGGGCATCCTCTGAAAGCATATGTCCCAAATGGACATGTGAATGCTATTTTTTTCCTGGTCTTCGGACATTATGGCCACCTGATTATAGTCGGAGTACCCGTTAAGAAAGCAGTAAGGACTCTTACCGATTATTTTCTCAATAATCTAATCAATAAAGGTAGCGGGAAATGATCCTTCTTAGTGGCATGATTCAACCGTTTGTAGTACACACAGAACCTCCAAGAAGTGGGTACCCGAGTAGCTATCTCCTCGCCAGACTCACTCACAACTGTAGTGATGCTCGTCTTCTTGGGCACCACATGTAATGGATTGACCCACTTGGAGTTAGAGATGGGGTAGATAAAAGTGCTCCACCATTTTGATATCTCTTTCATGACCACATCTCGAAGGTCGGGTTCAGCCGTTGCTGGAACTCACGCGAGGGCTTAACATCCTCTTTGAGATAAATATGGTGGAAGCATAGGGCCAGACTTATCCCCTGGAGATTAGCTACGCTCCATCCAATCACCTTGCGCTTCCTTTCAAGAACCTCCATCAAATGAGATTCTTGCTCTCCAGTCAAATCCGTTGAGATAATGACTGGGCATATCTCTCGCTCACCCGCAAGGAATCTGTACTTCATCGACTATGGCAAATGCTGCAGCTCTGGGCAACTGGAGCTGGAAAATCTGGCTTCTGAAATGTCTGCGTGAATGCAACCAAATATGTATGGGAGAACTCTCGCTGTGCATGAAACTCTAGCGAAGACGACCCTACTAGTGTGTATGTAATCTGTGCTGGCTCAATCTCCACCCTAGTTGTCGGCTTTGTGAGAATCAGACATGGCAAATATGAAGGATATGGTAAGATCCTCAAGCGCATCACGGAAGCGTGAGCATCGTATCGAATACGACGAAGAACGACCAGTCGCACTAGTTGTTCTATGTAGCGGAAATTAAATTTTTATTACGACGAAACCACATGATCCAATAACACTTCTAGGATCGTTTCGTCTAAACCACAAACAAGTAATAGGATTACCTCTTGAAGCGTGGTTGTGATCGAGTCTCTAAACGAAGAGACCTCCTGTCTCAAGTCCGATCCGACGGAGGAGACGCTTGCGAGCGTGGGGATGAATCACGCGCTTCTTGCAATCCGTGTTGATGATCCAAGCGGCGGATCTCCTGATCTCAACACACGAGATCCGACATCTTCTTCACGAGCAAGGTGCACTGAAGGAGACGGAGATCCACGAGCAACCGATCGGGCAGCATAACGACGACGCTGCGGTGATGGAGACTCCCTCTAGGGCATCCATGGTGGATGGCCTTGAGAGAGCAAGAGAGAGGGCTGACATGTAGAGAGAAAGAGAGAGAGAGACTTATGTTCTCTTGTGTGTAAAGAAGAGCAATGGGGTGCCTCTCCTTTTATAATATTTTGGGATCCATGGATCTCAATCCATGGGCAACACAAATCCAATGGCTCTCATTGATTGTGTTTCTTTTAATGGCTAAGATTTGTGTTGGTAAAAACCAATAAAAATTAATCTAATTTAGATTAAATCTATATTGATAAATCAATATAAATCAATCCCAAATTAAATCAATCAAGCATGGAGATTATGGAATGAAGATTGCCTCCTTCCATAATATTGTATTTGGTGGCAATCTCATGCAATCTCATGAGATCTCATGAGATTACATTATTCCATGGAAATCTCCAAGATTTACAACAACACTTGTTGTAAATTATTCTACAAAAATAATTGATAATTATTTTATGAATATTGCAATCTTGCGATTAGAAAATTGTGAATCATATTCACAACCCAAAATAAAATGTGAATTACATTTTCAATTAATTGTCCAATGTGAATCCAATTCACATCAACATTTAATTAACAAATGTAAATTACAAATAGCTATCTCTTATATATTATAAATCACATTTATAATATATATATATATAACTACTATGGATATTGCTATCCACATTATTCATATCCATGATAAATAAAAAACATTTAATCATCTAGGATCTCTATTCTCGTGTGCCCAAATAATATGAATCACATTCACATTATTCACATCTTTGATAATCAATTCTCATTATCTAAGATAACTCTCTTTATAATATGAATTGAATTCATATTACTCATGATAATTAAATCACATTTAATTATCCACTTTCTTAATGCTCGGATACTTATATCAACAATGAAATTACCCTGAACTCTTTCAAGGATAATGCGCTTTCTCCGCGAATACTTGGAGATAAGGACATGGCAATTGTATTGTTCCACGTATAGTGACTTGGATATTGAGATCATATCTCAAATCCAGATCACGGGCCTCCCACAGATGCTTGATTAAATCAAGACCGCAAATCTAATCTTCTCATTGCATCTGAATCACATTCAGATCAATGTCCAATATTTGAACTAAGATCAGATTACTTCTCTACCGAGAGGAGTCACTAAAATCCAGACCCGTTTCATCACTCCCTAGGAATGGAAGTGTCATGGTTATACAATCGTTTATGATAACATCACCCTCAGGTATTCCCAATACCAGTACATCCTGCATACTGGAAGACTCAGATTAAACCTGAAGTATTGGATCAACTTTATACCGTCTACTTCAAGGTTTTATCAACAAGTTTCTCATTCGATCATTGGGAGTTGGTATCGATCATATACTTTCCAAAAGCATATATCATACCTAGGTCTTGATCATATACTTTCCAAAAGTATAAAGTATGCAAGCTGAAGAAATCCATCTATGGTCTCAAGCAAGCTTCTCGTAGCTGGAACATCAGATTTGATGAAACCATAAAGAGTTATGATTTTGTGCAGAATCTTGATGAACCTTGTGTATACAAGAAGACTAGTGGGAGCGCCATTGTGTTCATCGTGCTTTACGTAGATGACATCCTTATCATTGGGAATGATACAAGGATGATGACCAATGTGAAGATTTGGCTGTCCTATACCTTTGAGATGAAAGATCTTGGAGAAGCCTCTTACATCTTAGGCCTGAAGTTGTTCAGAAACCGAGAAAAGAGGATTTTGGGATTGTCACAACATGGATACATTAAGAAGATTCTTGAACGATTCCGTATGGATAGTTCTAAGAAAGGATTCCTACCCTTAAGACATGGTATCCACCTGTCTAAAGGAATGGCTCCTCAAACTGTTGAGGAAAAGAAGGCCATGGCTGGATGTCCTTATACATTAGCCGTAGGAAGCTTAATGTATGCCATGATGTGTACTAGGCCAGATATCTGCCATGCAGTGGGAGTGGTAAGTCGTTACCAATCCTGCTATGGAGAGCAACACTGGAATGCAGTAAAGAACATATTCAAATAACTAAGATGGACGCAAGATTACATCTTGGTCTATGGAGATGGTGATCTCCAAGTCTTGGGATACCCAGATTCTGACTTCCAATCGGATATTGATGATCAAAAGTCGACATCAGGGTTTGTATTCTTGTTGAATGGTGGTGTTGTGAGATGGAGAAGCGAGAAGCAAGACACTACTGCAGATTCGACAACAGAAGCCAAATACATTGCCGCATCGGATGCTGCAAAGGAGGCGGTGTGGTTGCGTAAGTTCGTCCTGGAGTTTGGCGTAGTTTCCTCTGATACTCCCATCCCGTTACTCTGCGATAACACGGGCGCCATTGCCCAGTCAAAGGAACCCAGATGGCATCAAAAGAGCAAGCACGTGGAAAGGAAATACCACATCATTCGGGAGATACAAAAGCATGGTGACATCATCATCACCAAGGTGGCCTCTGCCGACAACGTTGCTGATCCTCTTACCAAACCTCTGACACAGAAGGTTTTTGACCAGCATGTAATGAGTATGGGTTTAAAGATTGTACCTGAATGGTTCTGAGGGCCAGTGGGAGATTGTTAGCAATGTGAGCCCCGGGCGAACCATTTCTACAATAAATGTTATTGTAATGAATGAATTATCAATAAAAGTTATTGATTATTTTTCACTCCCATTCTGAGATTAAATGAATGAATGCACTATAGGGTCCCTCTGTACAATAAGGGTTATGTGTTAGACTTGTGAGCACTGGGCGAACCATTCTTACAATAAATGTTATTGTAATATTTAAGTTTATCAATAAAAGTTATTGATGTTTCACTCCCTTTCTGAAATTATATGAATGAATGCACTATAAGGTCCCTCTGTACAATTAGGGTTATGTACCATGGCCAGCTTGATGATCATATAGCTGTTGATTCATTAAATGAATCATAGAGGCTGGTGTTTGGATGAATATCTAAAGAGTTAGATAGAGGACTCATCAAGCACCGTCAAATGATTGTCAAGTGGAGATCTCCAGCCTGAGTAGGAGATGGCAATCCTTTCTCACATAGGCTGATATCTGACCGACCTCTTGATGCAGGTCCTCTACATGGGAATAGTGATTCAGAGGTGTCAGATTAGTTAGGTCAATGGGTTGACCTAACGAGATCGAGATAACCTAAGTCCTATGTTGAATGCTGTCACAACATAGGCACGCATCCTCTGACCGGAGACAGATATATTGCTATATATCTGAGTATGTACACTTGGCAGACCAATAGGTTGATGACCTAACCAAGGTCTATACACCGGCGAGCTGGTGTGCATATAAGGGTATATGAGCAATATGATCTCTCAAAGGGATCATACAGGTTCACTTGTGAACCGGAAGACATGAGCTCACTCATGAGGTATTGGGACCGATCAAATTCCATGCATGGTCGTCATGCTTTGGAAGCATGACATGAATTTGAAGGTATGATATATGCTTTGGGAAAGCATATGATCGATACCAAATCCCAATGACCAAGATTGAGAAACTTAATGATCAAACCCTGAAGAAGACAGTATAAAATGATCTTGATCTTCGGGTTGATCATGGGTCTTCCAGTATGCAGGATGTACAGGTATTGGGAATACCTGAAGGGTGATGTGATCATAAACGATTGTATATCCATGACGCTTCCATTCCGAGGTAGTGATGAAACATGTCTGGATTTTAGTGACTCCTTTCAGTAGAGAAGCAATCCGATCTTAGTCCAAGTGTTGGACATTGGTCTGAATGGGATTCAGATTCAATGAGAAGATTGGATTTGCGGTCTTGATTTAATCAAGCATCTGTGGGAGGTTCGTTCGATCTGGATTTGAGATAATATCTCAACATCCAAGTCACTATACATGGAATAATACAATCGCGCTGTCCTTATCTCCAAGTATCTGCGGAGAAAGCACATTATTCTTGAAAGGGTTCAAGAATGATTCTTTTGATGAAATATCCAAGCAAGGACTTGATGATTAAATGAGATCTAATTATCAAGCTTAAATATGAATATGATTCATATTGTGAAAATGATTATCTAAGATAATTAAATGGTATTTAATTATCAAGGATTAAGAGAATGTGGATAACACTATCCATGATATATGTGTGTTATAAATGTGATTTATAATATACATATATAAGAGAGAGAATTTATGTAAATAGCATTTGTTAATTAATAATGTGGATTGGATTTACATTTATTAATTAATTGGAAATGCAATTTACTAATTAGTTTGGGTTGTGAATATGATTCACATAATATTCAATGGCATGATTGAAATATTCACAAATTAATTTGTAATTAATTTGGTGAATATTTTTTTGTGATTAATTAAGAAATAATATAAATAAAAGGGAGCCAAATAACCACCATGCATAGGTGGCGTCACCCATGAATTGTTCATGGGTGACGCCCCCTATTTTTGAGGGTGGTTGTTGACTCCATTTTAATTATCACATTATCTCTTAATTGGTTGATGATAATTATGTTGATAATGTTGCAACATATTTTAATCAATCATAGCCATTGATTTAGCATGGACCAAGCATAGCCCTTGGATCCATGTGTCCCATGGATTGAGATCCATTGGATCCTAAACTAGTATAAAAGGAAGGCTAGGGTAGCCTTTCCATGTTACAAAACAACATTCTTGAGTTGAAGAACTCTACTCTCTCTCTCTCATTCTCGTGTGGGCTCTCCTTAATATTCAAGTGGCCGTCCACTTTGTGTATTAGGAAGGAGAGCATTTCAGCTTCGCTTGGATCTTTGTCAAAGGATTGCGGGAAGGACGCGACTCATCATCGTGCCCGCAAGCGCATTCTCCGTGGGTCGGACTTAAGATAGGAGGATCTCTACTTTGGGATCTTGCGATCACAACCACGCTTCGAGAGGTATTCCTTGTACTTTGTGGTTTGATGAAACGATCCGAGAAGTGTTCTCGTGATCATGTGGTTTCATCTTTAAAGTTAAATTTTTTAATTTCCGCTGCATCTAGCATCTAGTACGACTAGTTGCTCCGATCGCATACGATGCGATCAACACGCTTCCGTGATGCGCTTAAGGATTCACAATATCCTTCATTATGTACCATGGCCAACTTGATAAATCATACAGCTGTTGATTCATTGGATGAATCATAGAGGCTGATGCTTGGATGAATATCTAAGGAGTTAGATAGAGGACTCATCAAGCATCATCAAATGATTATTAAGTAATGATCTCCAGCCTGAGAAGGAGATGGAAATACTATCTCATATGGCTGATATCTGACTGACCTCTTGATGCAGGTCCTCTGCATGGGAATAGTGATTCAGAGGTGTCAGGTTAGTTGAGTCAATGGGTTGACTTGACGAGATCGAGATAACCAAAGACCTAAGTTGAATACTGTCACAACATAGGCATGCATCCTCTGATTGGAGACAGATGTATTGCTATATGTCTAAGAGTGTACATTTGGCAGACCAATAGGTTGATGACCTAACCAAGATCTATACACCGGCGAGCTGGTGTGCATGTAAGGACATATGAGTAATACGATCTCTCAAAGGGATCATACAGGCTCACTTGTGAACCGGGAGACATGAGCTCACTCATGAGGTATTGGGACTGAACAAATTCCATGCATGGTCGTCATGCTTTGGAAGCATGACATGAATTTGAAGGTAAGATATATGCTTTGTGAAAGCATATGATCTATACCAAATCCCAATGACCAAGATTGAGAAACTTAAATGATCTAACCCTGAAGATGACAGTGCAAAAGTGATCTTTATCTTCACAATGATCATAAGTCTTCTAGTATGCAGGATGTACACGTATTGAGAATACCTGAAGGGTGATTTGATCATATACGATTGTATAGCCATGACGCTTCCATTCCGAGGGAGTGATGAAACAGGTTTGGATTTTAGTGACTCCTCTCATTAGAGAAGTGACCTAATCTTAGTCCATGAACTGGACATTGATCTGAATGAGATTCAGATGCAATGAGAAGATTAGGATTACGGTCTTTATTTGATCAAGCATCAGTGGGAGGTCCATGGGATCTAGATTTGAGATATGATCTCAACATCCAAGTCACTATACGTGGAACAATACAATCGCCCTGTCCTTATCTCCAAGTATCTGCGGAGAGATTGCATTATTCTTGAAGGGTTCAAGAATAATTCCATAAGATCTAAGCAATGAAGAAATCATGATTAAATGTGATTTAATCATCTTGAAGTATGAAGAAATCATCCAATATAATTAAATGTGATTTAATTATTATGGATAAGAATAATGTGGATAGAAATATCCAATTATTCATAATATATTATAAATGTGATTTATAATGTATTAGAGAGAGCTAAATATAACTTATATGTGTTGATTAATTATTATGTGTATTGGATACACATTGTGTAATTAATTGACAATGTAAATTATATGTTGTTTTGGGTTGTGAATATGATTCACAATTTTTCCATGGTAAGATTGCAATATTCTCAAATATAATTGTGAATTATTTTTGAAGAATAATAACCCAACAAATAAATAAAGAGATATTTCCATGGAGATATGCAATCTCATGAAATTCATGAGATTGCTCTCCCCATGGAAATAAGTGGGCGGCACCCTATTCCAAATAGGAAAGGGGGGGCCGTCCACATGGAAGGTATATGGAGATGGAATCTCCATGTATCTTATCTCCTTATTTGTTGATTTGATTTAGGACTAATTTATATTTGATTTTATCAAATATATTTTAACATAAATTTCTTGGTTTTACCAACAACAATCTTGACCATTGGATTGACATAAATCAATCTCACCCATTGATTTTATGTGTCCCATGATTGAGATCCATGGATCCCAAAACCCTACAAATAGAGAGGCATACCATGCTCTCTCTTTACATGTGATTATTGGAGCTCTCTCTCTTCCTCTCTCTTCATACACGACAGCCCTCTCTCCCTCTAATATTGGTGGTCGTCCACCATACCCTAGAGGAGGGAATCGTTGACGCCATCACCACTGCGTTGCCGCTTCGACGTTCTTCGGTTCTCCGTCTTCTTGGTGTGCTATGCCCAAGAAGGAGACACTCGATCTCGTGCGACGAGATCTGGAGCAACCACGCTTGGATTAACTTCTTGGATTGCGAGGACAACGCGGTTCATCCCCGCGCTCGCAAGCAGTCTCGCCGACGATCGGACTTGAGACAGGAGGTCTCTTTTCTTAGAGACTAGATCAACCACGCTTCAAGAGGTATTGCATTATACTTGTTGTGGTTATAGATGAAACGATCTGAGAATGGTTCTCGGATCATGTGGTTTCATCGAATAAAAATTTTAAATTCCACTGCACCGAACAACTAGTACGACTAGTCGTTCTTCGTCGTATCCGATACGACGATCACGCTTCCGTGATGCACTTGAGGATAATTTCCATATCCTTCACCTTCTAACAGATTCTTTATTATCTCAAGGATGAGTTTAGCTTCAGTATAGGGGTGTGATAAATTCTAGTTTTATCAGCTAAATTGATTATATTTATCTCTCTTTCTTAAGTTCATCACAAGATTCATTGGTTAATTAACATTAATTACTAATTACTGGTTTATAAATAATTAACACCAATTATTATATATTAATATGGTGTATTATTTTATGTATTTATCTCATTAAAAGTTAAATAAAAATTAGATTAATGTTGTATATAAATAAATTAACATAAAATAAAACAAAAATCCATGGGAATAATACAAAGGAAAAACAAAGAAAATTGTTTTATATGGTTTTTATTAGTATTTAATTTTTATCTATATACAAATGACCTCTGATCTCTTTGTCTTCGATATAAAAATTGCAGATCTCATCAAGATCTACAACTTTCATGTCTACCACATTCCCTAATTCACACTCTAACTAATTCTTTCCTAATTAACTCTGATTTATTGAATTTATTCAATTCTTATTGGTCCACATGTCAACTTCAGATCGCGCCACGTGACTCGCTCCGGTGTCACCTCTTGTCTCCACATATGTCGCATGATCTATCTTGGATCAAATTGATCCTGGTCATTGTCCACTGCCCAAATCCCGAACCTCTGATCCTCTTGATCAGTGGATCCATGTCGTTCTCCTTCGCCCAAATCTCCACCATTGGATCAAAAGATCCACGGTCACTGGATTTCTTGAACCACGAGTCCTCTCTTCCCAAGCGTTGCAACTCTTCATTCCATGGCAACTTCCTCCAATTTCACAGACCTCCATATACACCAACTACCCTCGAAACCTCCACCAACTTCCTCTCCCAACTACCCTCTTCCACGCCAATCACACCGTGACCATGAACTCTAAGTTCCATGGTCACTATTAGTGGTTGAAACCACCGCCTGGAGTCAGCAACCTCCATTGTGTCTCTACTATAAAAAAGCCATCACTAGCCACAAGCTCTGGCTATCCGCGATTCCTGGACATGCACCCTAGCCTCCCTGACCTCTAGTGATAGTATGAGGGCAAGATCGAGTGTGACAAAGGTTGTGTTCCTTTGGTGAGATCCTTGGTTTTGTCACCAAGTTACAATGAAATTCAAGGTAGATCGAGCTTAGCTCCTTAGCCAGGAACTTCAAGTTAAGACCTCGAAGCTTTAATCTTTAGTATTAGGCCCACAATTCAACCTCGAGCACTTCATCTTCAACCTTCAATTCACGGTAAAATTCTGATCAGTAGTTTTGCTATTGCTCTCATATTTATCACATCTATACCATTTCACCTATCTAATGTCAGAATTCATTATCGCTTTCGTAATTGGTCCATGATTCATGCATGATCTCTGTCATCCTAAAACAATTTCTTTATCTATATGATCACATCAGACCATTGTCTTCTTCTGAGTAAAGAAGACAATAGATTATGGCTTGATCAAGCACCTTTTCATCGACCTTCATTCCATCCATATTACCCTTCAAAATGCTCGCATGTGTTTGTCCTTTCATGCTAACATTACAAGTTCTTAAATGGTGTCAATGATCGGAGATTGAAGCATAGCTCGGATCTCCCACTTTCGGAGATTGAAGCATAGCTCGGATCTCCCACTTTCTCTCCGGTGAAACTTCATCGACAGAATTGATCAAGAGGCTTTGGATCTTCTTCAAGCATTAATTATCTCCGAAGAGCTTAGACGAAGGTTTTTGTACCTTCATAGATAATAGAGGAGCATAGAGGAACATGACCTGACTCACCGGAGCACAGGCTATAGCTCCACATGAGTTGAAGAACTAGAGTAACAACAACCGTTGATTTCCTTGATTTGGGCAAAATCCAACAATTAGAGATCAATCATGTTGCAAAATTGAAGCAACGTTTTGCATTCAAGCCTCATTTCTACCCTCTAGAGGAGCAATCAAGAGCTGACACATGAACTGACCCTAGAGCCCAAACCTAGACAAATCACTTGCTATAAGCATGTGAGTGGAAAATTGCATTGGTCTTTCTTCAGTTTCTTGATATTACAAATAAGTCCTTTCCCTAGTGAAAATTGCATTAAAACCACTATAGGTTATTTTATTTTCTTTATGTACCTTTTTTTTGATATGTATAAAAACTTGGATTTTTTTCTTGCAAAATGACCCGTGGAGTCACTGTTGAATATCTTTTTATCCTTAAATCCAATTAATGTGATTTTGGTCATGTTCGAAAGCTTGTTTAAATCTCTATTTCTTGGTGTGCTTGACTAATAATTTGTGTTTAAAAATCACACATTAATTATTCTTGGTTTTAAATGCTCACTTACATCTCTTATACTTATTGAAAATGCACTTTGAATAGTCAATTGAACCTGTTATGTTCATTAATTTTTAGTGATCTATTATTAGTTAATCACTGTTAGGTCATTAAATGATTTAATTGCTCGTTGTCTCTATAAAGAATCAAAATGAAAGTTCAACTCATGTGGAAAAGGTTTTGAGACTTATATGACACTTTACTTAATCAAATCTTTAATAAATAATCAATCAATTCAGGGCATTTTCGTGATTAATCCGAGCTTTTTGTTGTGTGCTTTTAAGTGTGTTGTTCTATTCACGTTTATTGTGCATCATTGTTTGCATTTTATTTAAATGCATTAAAATGTGTTAAAAAATATATCATGTTGTGTTTTGTGCATCATCTCGATATAATTAATCCAGGAATTGCTATTTAAAATATTTGAGATCTAAATGTATTCAACAAATTGCTCGCATCCTTGAGTTCAACACTAGACATCCCAGTTATAAATTAAAGACAAGAACCTCATCATCGAGATTTTTCTCAATTATGTATGAGAAGCGAAGTGCCTGTGCTACAACAAATCTATTTTAATACATGCATTTTTCTGTTCATCAAGGCGCACAGAAGGAATTAGAGATACACGAGCAAACAATCCGCAGGATAACAACGATGCTACGATGATGGTGACTCTCTCTAGGGTTCCATGATGGATGGCCACACTGAGAGAGAGAGAGAGTTGGCATGTAGAGAATGAGACAGAGAGCAATTGTTGTATCTCTTATTGTGATTTGAAGAGGAAGGGTTGTCTCCTCTTATATAGTATTTTGGCATACAAGGATCTCAATACATGGACAACACAAAATAAATGGATGACATTTATTTGTGTTTCTTTTAATGGCCATGATTTTGTTGTAAAAACATAACAACAATTAATTTAATTTAAATTAAATATATATTAAATAATCAATATAAGTCAATTTCAAAATAAAACAATTATCGTGAGATAATTGGAAGGAGAAAATCATCCACCAACTTTGTTGATGGATGGAAATCTTCTTCAAATGAGATTACATAATCTCATTACCAACACTATCTCACAATGATAATTCACAATTGTCTTGTTAACACTGCAATCATGCCATTGGAAATTTGTGAATCATATTCACAACCCAAAACAAAATGTAAAGTTCTTTTTCAATTAATTGTCCAATGTGAATCCCATTCACATCAACACTTAATTAATAAATGTAAATTACAAATAGGTCTCTCTTATATAATATAATTAACATTTATAATATATATGATTAGTATGAATAGTGTTATCCTCATTTTTCATATCCATGATAATTAAATCACATTTAATCATCTTCGATCCACATTCTCATGTGCCCAAATAACGTGAATCACATTCACATTATTCACATCTTTGATAATTAAATCACATTTAATTAACTCAGATAACTCTCCTTATAATATGAATCAAATTCATATTATTCATAACAATTAAATCACATTTAATTATCAATTTTTAAAATGCTAGGATACATATATCAATGATGAAATTATCCTTGACCTCTTTTATAGGTAATGTACTTTCTCCGCCGACACATGGAGACAAGGACATAGTGATTGTATGTTCCTTGTATAGTGGCTTGTATATTAAGATGAAATCTCCAATACAGATCTTGTGGACCTCATATAGATGTTCTATTAAATCCGTAAGTCTAATATTATTATTGTTTCTGAATCACATGCACATCATTTCCCAACATTTGGATCAATATTAGATTACTTCTCTACAAAGAGGGATCACTAATATCTAGACTTCTTTCATCACTCACTTCGAATGAAAGCTTCATGGTTAACAATCGTTTATGATCACATCACCCTCAGGTATTCCTAATACATGTACATCCTGCATGCTAGAAGACCAAGAAGAAACCAAAAGTTTTAGATCTATTTAGATTCTCTCCTCAGGATTTTATCACTAATGTTCTCATTCAATCAATGGGAATTGGTATCGATCATATACTTTCCAAAAGCATATCTCAAACTTAGGTATTGATCATATACTTTCTTAAAGCATGTATCAAAAACTACAAATTCAGTCAAGCTTCCAAAGCGAGACGACTGTGGATGGAATTTTATTCTTCCCAATATCTCATGAGTGATCTCTTGTCTTCCGATTCAGTAACGAACCTATATAATCACTTTGAGAGATCATATTACTCATATGCCCTTGTATGCACACCGGCGCATCGGTGTATAGTCCTTGATTAGGTCATTAACCTTTTGGTTTGCCAAATGTAGATACATAGACATATAATAACACATATGTCTCCTATCAAAGGATATGTGCCTTCATCATGATAGCATACGACATAGGTCTTCAGTTATCTCGATCTCTTTAAGTCAACTATTTAACCTAACTTATCTATCACCTTCGAATCTTTATTCCTATGTAGAGGACCTACATCAAGAGGTCGGTTAGATATTATCCTTTAGAGAGGAGAGATTTCCATCTCCTTCTCAAGACGGAGATCATATCTTAATAATCATTTGACAATGCTTTATGTGCCTCAATCTAACTCTTTAGATATTCATCCAAGCACCAGCCTCTATGATTCAATAATTGAATTAACAGCTGCATGATCATTAATATGGCCATGGTACATAACCCTAACTTTACCAAAGGACCTGTTATGCAAATTAGTTATTCTTCATTTCGGGTTAGGACATGATGTGCGCAATAATATTTATTGCATAATGGCTTGTTGTGGGCTCGCATGTCCAAAAATATCCACATTAATCATATCCTTTACGGTTAATCATATTAAGCTATCTTGGATAACGATACTATTGTGTCCAAATATTTTGAATAATATCCATATTATTTATTTAAGTTAAATCACATTTTCAGTTTTCCAATGCTCATATATATAATGAAAATCAGAATTATCGTTGAACTCTTTCAAGAATATTTTGCTTTCTCCGTGGAAAGTTGGAGATAAGGATTTGGAAATTTTAAATTTCATGTATAGTGACTTTGATTGACATCATATCTCAATTAATATATTGAGGACCTCTCCAAGAATCTTGATTAAAACAAACTCTGAATCTATTTTTCTCATTGGATCTGAATAGTATTCAGATCAATGTCAAATAACTGGACCATGATTGGATTGAAAATCTTCTGAGAGGAGTCACTAAAATCCAAACCTATTTCATTACTTCATTAGAATGGATGAGTCATGGTTATAGAATTGTTTTTGATCATATCACTCATAAGTATTCCTAATACCCGTACATCATGCATACTGAAAGTCCTAGAATAAACACAAAGTTTTAGAACACATTAAACTATCTTCTTGACAGTTTTTCATTCAGTCATTGAGAGTTTGTATATATCATTTGCTTTCTTGTGTAATGGCTTTCCATTGGCACACATGTCCCACAATCTCCAACTACCCCAAATACCCATTTATTGGATTAATCTTTGAACTCACACTCATGTGATAATCATAAGCTATTTAGAAAATTAACTTTATGGGTTGATTAATCACTCTGTTCCTCAAAGACAATGACAAGTCCTATTATAGACCTACATTATCCTCCAGTAACATTGCTCACATCCAATGCAAACATTGCATTCTATGCAAGCAATACTCAGTCATGTTAAAGTAGTTATTGTTCCTTTGTTACAATGACTTTATAGTTATTGTAACCAGTAAGTCATATATTTATTCATGGATATATATCTCCTCATATTAAGACATAGTCTTAAGTCTAGTAGTATATCTGTAGGTGATAACTAGCGTTTTCGCAGAGGTCTTGTCAATGAACAAGGCGTACTAACAGTCATCGAAGAGACCCCAAACAAAAACCTTGATTGACCAGCAATTAGCCAACAAGAAAACTGAAGTCATGAATAGCCAAAAATGTGAGGTTAAGATTTATTATTATGTACCATAAGATGCATAGTAATCAAGCATGTAGAGGTCGAACCACATAAAGCAAAATGGTAGCCTAAGATTATTTAGGAGCAACCAAAGTCATTTATTATGTATATACATTGATATTTTTACAAGTTTTTAATTTTATAAATTTTTTATTCTTAAATTTTGTATTTTTTTTATATTTCTCCATTTTTATATTTTTTCATTTAAATATATATAAGATATATATGTGCATATATACAATGTAGGATATATATTATATATATATAAATATGTAAAAAAGTCAAAATAAAGTAAATACAATATTTTGTATTTTTTACATTTTTATATTTTTTATTTTTGAAATTTTTACTAATTTTTATGTATCTTTAAAGTCAAAGATGTCCTAAATAGGGGAGTAATTAATAATCTGAAATTGATTTGAATATTAAAAATATCGGTTGAGTTCCAAAATTATCCAAATATATTTTAATATATAAATTTTTTATAAATAAAATAATAAATTGAAAAAACATATTTTTTGGATTTTCAAATGATCATACGTTATTATAAAAGATTTTCGGGTTTTTCAATTTTTAGCCTTTTTTTTCATTTTTACTAATTTTTGGTTTGTAAATAATTAAGCATAATATATACTATATATAATTTTATAATTATTGGGTGCATTTTTATTTTTTTTGCATTTTAAAAGTTAAAAATGGAATTAATGGGCTCCATTTCATTCTTAACAAATGATTAAAATGCGTAAAAATGCAAAGTAAACACATGGCGTGAAAGTACTTGGCATGAGGCATTTAATCCTATTTTGTGTATTTTTCGGAGTGCATTAGCTATATTTAATAAATATATGAAAAGCATAAAAATATATGTCCTAACAAGATCATTTTTGCAATAAAAAATTATTTAATATCTAAGAACTATTTTACAATATACAAAAATGCTGGAGGTTTCAATGCAATTTTGCCACCTCAGCTGGACTGGTCCAAAATCTAAATATAAAAATTATCGGGGCCTTGTTGAAAAAAGTCCATTTATTTTTAAATGCTACATTTTATTTAAAGGTCAAAATAATAAATGCAAATATTTTAGGGCTAGATATGAAATTTACCCCCATAAGGCACCCGATGGGATGGTTTAGCACCCTTCACTTGGACATGTGTCGCATGCTGGACGATATATATCGTTTCGATTGTGAATGGCTAAGATTACATCTCCGCATATGATCTGAAGGCTGTGGCATAGTGTGATGGAGCAGCCGAGATTGAAACTGGGGTCGTGTCCCTATCAGACGGATGCTGCTTCGCTCGAAGAACATTGGAGAAGGTCCCCATATATGATCTTCAATCGTCAATATCTCCCTCCTCTGGTGGTCTCCTTCGATGGCAATGGGATCTACACCTCCAAGGAGGCTTTCAGCAGCGGTTGGGGGTCAAAAGGGGCTCCATTACCTCACGGGGAAGCCAGGTGAGCTCCAGAAAGGAAAGCTCGATTCGAGCCCAGAAGGACTCAGTTGTTCTCCTAACCTGCACAATAAGGAAGAATGGCTCGAGGGGAGCTACATGACTGGGTTTCGAATCTAGATACACAAGATCGAAGGTGAATAGAGGAGCTTTGGCAGACAATAATGGAGCAGCTCCGTTCATTACACGAAAAGGGGGTTCGATTATTGTTTTTCATGGAGAACGAGCTGGGGAAGAAAATGAACATGAAGTGGGAGTCAGGAATCGCTCGGATCTAGGAGAAATCTGGCTAGAGCTCGAAAGCTCCTACGAGGGAATCTCATTATTTACTTTACCTACTTATTAGATTGCAGAACTAAATACTAAAATAAAAATAGAAGAACAGAATCTACCTAAAGATATAAGGGAGACACAACTCTTATACTCGAGATAGATTAGGGAGCAGGGCCGCCGGTGTGACGGTCGTGGGTGCACCTCCGTGCTCCTGGAGTTTCGTTGGAACTCACACCGCCTCCTCCTATCACAAGAAGACTAGCAGGATCCAAGTCGAGGCCTCCTAGACTCGAGACGGTGACCAAACTTGCATGGAGCATTGGAGGTTTTTATTTATAGAACATATGCAACACCCTTATTGACTGGCAAAATCCGAGGGTTTTACTCTATGTACAATGGATCTGAAGGCTCGACATGTATGTACAAAGATCAACGATCATTTCATGTGAAGGAATTGAAGGTGATGGATGGAAGAGACACCCAGGAAAAATGCGTAAAATCAAGGAGATGATGGGATGCGTCTAATCAAACGGCTAATGGGAGGGTTTACTGGAAGTCAACAGTCAGCCGGTTGCGATTGGGCCACGTAGGCTCGTTAAATGACAAAATATGTTTTATTAGTTAATAATTATTTAAAAATAGTTTATGATTTTATTAATTTCTGTGTATAAAATAAAAAATGTTTATTTTTTATCTAGTATTTTATTATGATTTTTATTTATTTTTTAATGGTGTATTTATATGTATATTTACCTATATTTCAACTATTTTATTTTTATTTTGTATATTTTATTTTATTATTTTATTATTTAATTTTATATTATAATATATTTTTATGCATACAAATATATTTTTATTTTATTTTTATGATGTTATTTGAACAATTAGATAAAAAGGTATTTATAATTTATAGATATACTTATAGGTATTTTATCTATGTTTTATATACACCTTTTTATTTAATGTTTTTTCTTTTTTTTATTTTATATTTGTATTTTTAATATAATGCAATCAATATTCACAATATTATAAAAATATAAATAAATAGAGAATAAAGGATTAGGGTTTTCTTTTATTTATATATTGGTATACTTTGCTAATATATATATATATATATAGACTTATTTTATTTTGTATTTTTTTGTTTTATTTTGGTTTTAATATATTAATATGTTATAAGTAATAATTACAAAATTAAAAAATATAAATATGTGCAAATGGTGAGGTATGAATAAATTGAATATTTTAATTAGGTATAATATACAATGAGGATCCAAAACCTAACTTTTACACCATAACTCCAAAAAAATATGAAACCACGTCCATTAAATAGCTTGTTAAAAGCTATATATAGTTAGAGTGATTTCGATATCTTTTGAGATCTTATTTGAAAGATATAGGTTTATGAAGTTCGGATTTTGGCTCTTTATTTTGTGGATTAATCAACACTGTATGTTATTTTGGTACAAACTCAATTTTGTATTTTTATTTACATTATTATCTACAACTTTAATGTTCAAAGTTTCTTTATTTGATATATAAATAATAAATAAAAAAATTGTATCAAAAATGTAAAAATAATGAATAAAAAATTGGGTTTTTATCCTTTTTTGACCCTTATCTCCCCCTACTTTATTCCTTATCGACCAACTCAATTCTTGACTTGGTCTCGAGGTTTAGGGTTATATAGTATCTTTGATATTTTATTCTTTTTTATTTCTTCTCTTTATTCCATAATTTTGGCATTAAAACCTATAATATTTACACAATAAACGCGATTAATCATGAATGCTATTTTTTACAAATAAATGCTATTTACATGAATTAGCTAGGGTTTTTATGGCCAAAATGATAGAATAAAAGTGATGAAATGGAGATTCATTAGTAGGTAAGACATTTTAGATCGTATCCATAAATTCTTAGTTTCTTAAAGAAAATACTTTGAGATCAACATATAAAAAATCATCTGTCTTTTACGATGTTAATTACTACTATAATTTAGTATTTTATATCCATGGTATGATTTTCAAATTTTAGTACTCCCACTACATCACAAACAACTAGCCTTTGTACACATCTAGCATACATCAAACTTGCCATAACTGACTCACTAGGGCATGTACCTTTGACATTCACATCCTCAACTACTTGAGGTATAATCCCTTTAGATAGATCAGTACCATATCTCAAGGAAAAGAAGCTTTACACGGATGTTTTCAAAAATGGAATATGTCCAGGTTGTACTGCTAATGTGATGGTGCCAATGTCCTCTTTACTTCTGAACAAATTCAGAACTAAGAAATAAGAGGTATCCTCGAGATCCTTTATCTTATGGTATGCAACAAGCATATTATAAAACACATATTATCATCTTATATCATTCAAAATGATTAGGATTTTATAAACATTTAGCATAGTGAACACAATGGCACTCCCATTAAGTTTCTACGGTTCGTCAAGAATTTTTCTAGAATCATAACCTTCATAATTTCATTAATCAGATGTTGAGTCCATAAATGGAGTTCCTTATCTTGCATCATCTGACGGGCTTGCTAAATACGTGATATAATTTGCACTCGCTGTAATACGGATACTTAGAGAATCATGCAAAACCGAATCAAATGTCTCTACGAAGAGGATTCATCATCAATTTATATCACGAGCAAGTCCAAGGTCGAACATAGGGAGGCAAAGGAACAACTTTGGGTTAATTCATAAAAAATAGGTCTATGTTTCCAATGGGTATTTTTTCGTATTTTTTCTGCAAAATAAATGCCAATGCAAGATGTGGTGGATCATGTTAATAAGAAAGCACACATCTTAGCCAAATTAAATTTAATGTGAAAATAGTCCAATTTAGCAAAATTGTGTTTTTTCTAGAAACTTAATCTAATGATTAATGCAAAACACATTTTTTTTCTCGAAATTTAGGGTTCAAAATGCAATAAATAAAAATGCATACTTTTTATGGGTTTTTATGAATTTTTTTATACAAATAGAATGCAAATAATATGAAAATTTTATTGAAACATAAACATGATGTAATGAGGGTATAATATTTTTTTGGAATTTTCTGACAACATATGAATTTTATAATGATTTTTAAATGAAAACATAATGTCAGCAAGTATTTAATTCCTAATAAATCCACAATATTTATTTATAAATTGGGCAAATTATCTCAAAAATTTATTTATATAATGGAAATTCTCAAAATATTGTGTGTAGATTTAATTAAAAATCATTTACTAAAATCACTCTATACTTTATTTAAGCCACATGACAACTCCAAGTAAAATAAAATTCGGATAATAATTACATCTTATTTCAAGGCATCATTTATGATTTTAGAGAAATTTTTTGAGCAATCAAGAGTTAAATATGATTATAAGAGGTCAAATTGGGTAAAATATGCTATTTGTCGCTCAAATAATTTTAGCCATTTATCCAATATTCAAAAAGTCCAAATAAATATCCAGATGATAGATAATTAGCTGCGCAATAATATGATATTTTTCATTGAAATAAAAGATGCTCAAAATATATCCAAATTAATGCATGAACACAATGGTATCCGTGCAAATTCAGAAAGGAATTTAAACAACACAAAACTCACACAAGGACTTAGTTGCAATATTAGAAACATGCAATAAAAATCATGAAATTTCTAAATAAATAAGAAAAATAAGAAAAAGACCATCTCTTATTTGATTAAAATAGGCCACGAAGGAGAAAAGAGGTGGGGCGATGCGGAGCATGGGGAGGTAGCTGGCCGATGTGGGTGTCGGTGGCAGCGGGAGGCCATTGGCGACAGGAGTGGTGAACTGTACGGTGGCGGGTGTTGGTTGTGGGGCGTCGCAGGTGTATGGAAGCGGAGCAAACAAACGACCTAGGGACGGAGGGGTACGCGAGCGATGACTCACGGTTAGAGGTTGTCAGGGGGCCGACAGGAGAGCTGCGGGAGCGGCTATGGCTGGCAGCTGGTGTACTACTGGTGTGGGGTGCCGCCTGCCATGGAAGAAGGGAGACGAGGGTGGCTACTGCCCTGAAGTTCGCCAGATTTGCGAAGCAACTACACTAAATCCTATCACGGCCTCAATCAGATTGGCGAAATAAAAATTGGAGAATCTATTCGAGCTAGATGGGAAACTCGTGACGCAATGACGGTGGTCGCCACAGATCTCGCATGAAGGAGTTCTTCGCTTGAGGAGGATGCTCAATCGCTGTCACTGATAAAACAATCCTAGCTCTCTCCTTTTTCTATTTAAATGGCGGATGAGAAAAAATGGATGAAAATATGAATAAAAAGAGAAGACGAAGGGAGATTAGAGAGGTGGTGGAGTTGAATGGGAGGTTTGATTAATGGTGGAGTTGAATGAGAAGTTAGATGAATGATGGAGTTGAATGGAGGTTAATGGAATAAGAGAATTATAGAGAGTGTGAATTAAATAAAAGTAGTCTACCAAAAAGGGAGAATAAAATAAAAAGAGAAAAAATGGAGAATTTACAAAATTATGACATACAATATGTACATTCTTTTACTTTTCTTTTTTTGTATTTTAATACAAGATATTTCCAAGCTAAAAATAAAGTAAAATACTGGAAATAAAATACAACACAATAGTGATTTTTTTGGATTTTTTTGATTAAGAAATATAAAATAAAAAAGAAGAAAAAATATTTACATAATATACAATGTACACCTTGGTCCTAGATCCCATATTTTACAGACCAGCTCCGATTTTAATGAAACCACATTCATTGAATAGATAATTTTCTAACTTAAACTTTTAAATGTGAGTTTGGTGAATTTGGAGTTCAAACAGAGCGAGAATTTAGCCGAGAAGTTGGACTTTACGACTTTTTCTCTTTAGGATCCAAGGGTATTTATTTGAGGTGAAATTTATTTTATTTTTGTTTTTTTCTATACATTTTTTAAACAAGTTAGAGTAAGAGGTAGCTGAAAAGGAGTTGAAATGAAAATTTTAAAAATATATGAAATTTTGAGCTATTTATAGGTGAAAAACTCCTTTATTCTATAGTTTTTTTTGTACATCATAATATACAATAATTAATGTCATTTATTTATGAGAGCTATTTTATAATTTATTGATTTTATGGACATTTATTTGAGATCTCACTCAGGGAGTTTGCTACTCTCACTACACTGAGACAATGAATCACGGATTCATCACCCCTATACTTAACATTTGGTAGTCCTCAAGCAAATAAAGAATGAATAAGTTGGATTAATCCCTGACTATGAATGTGAATACAAGACTTGATCCGTTCAAGAACTATCGATTTTAGAGATCCTAAAATTCTAAGCAAAAACAAGCTCTAGTCAAAAGGTATCCAATTTCTCTAATCATCAGACTGTCTCTATATACATATATAATAGAGATACGACTTTAAGTGTGGATTGCAGTTACAAGATTAGAGTTGCAACATCACCCAAGGTTCCAGTCTAAGAGACTCTCGTAAGAACATGATCCTCAACTCTAGGGAATAAATCATTTCTTGCGTGCAATCCACCGTCTCTTTAGTTATCAGACTTAAAAGATGGAAGGCCAGTTTATGGAGGGCATAAGATTTTGCCATTTCTTCTCTGCCTCTCATTGGAATGAGGATCCTCTCGAATGCCATATTAACTCAACCCACGTATTTTTTGTTGTTGATTTGTGCATCCATCAAGAAAATTTGGAGTCGTCTGCACTTGTTTTCCAGGGAGTACACAAGAGATTGTCTCTTTTGAGTATCTAGGATGCATTTGACACCCATACATGTATCACTATACGAGGCGGAGCCCTTTTTGGGTGCTAGCCTGACTCCTGGTCATAATAGCGGTGGTCCAAGTGGACACTTTGAAATGGTTGGAAGCACTCGGCTTGGGTGGAAGCTCATTGATATTTGACTTTGTATGGTGATTGCTTTTCTTTCAACATGTCTTTTTTTCTATACTTTTGAATTTTGTCTAGCTCCACTACTTTTACCAAAAGTTAGCGCACACTAATCAACAATTTTTTTAAATTTCATCACACCCTAGCACATAATTAAATATTAAGAGATAGTACAAGAAACATGTTTTCATACTGGATGAAGGTGCTGACACTCAGGTTTTATGAAGCCGTCATTGATTTTATCCCATCCTCGAGCATTTTAAAATCTGGTCCAAAATCAAATCCCTCATCCCAATTCCTCAAGTGAAATTTCAACTGATCTCATCATAACTATAGTCGTGTATGTGAGGTGTTGATTATATTCTTAAGGTAGCGTGCAATATAGCACACAAATCTTTCAAATGAGGGAATTGTGAATAATTAAGCCAAAGACACAAATGACTAAGGTCGGTTAACTAAAAATCTCTATATCTCATAAACCAAGTGTTCTTGAACATCACAAGTCTTGTTTGAATGTGTAAGTGTCTAGGACAAAAACAAATCATTAGTTAGTTTTTTTGTGACTTTTTTTTATTTTTTTAAAAAAAGAAAAAGTTTTTTTGAAAACAAGGGAAATTTTTTTAAAGGTTTTTTTGAAAAGGGTTTTGTGTGTTTTTCAAAAGATTTTTTTAGAAAAAGAACGGGAAATAAGAAAGGACACCCATTTTTTAAAAAATGTTTTGAAATTAAAGAGGAAGAAAACCATTTTCTTGAAATGTTTTTTTGGAAAAGAAAATATTTTTTTCAAAATATTTTTTGATTTTTTTCTCAAAAAGTGTTTTTTAAGGAGAGTTTTTAGTTTTTCCTTTGTTTTTTTAAAAAGTTTTATTTTGTGAAAAGATTTTTTTGTTATACCTATTATTTACAACAATTTACCCATAACCCATTATTCTAATTATAATCAATTCAAAGTATGAGCTATAGGTAAAGTATATATGTAATATATATAAACCCCCCTATACTTAGCATGTGTTATATCCTCATGGCACTAGATGACAAAAAGCCATAACTCGTACTAAGCATAAGTGGGTAGAAAGAATAGAAGAGAAGAAGAATATAAGAGCATGGGAGAATACACAACGGTCACCAGCCTTGCTATACTCAGGTTCTGATCAGCCTAAGTATTGGAGAGAACACAAGATTGGGGGACCAATGAGGGTGGGAAGGAATATACACAAAGAAAATTAAAAGAAGAGATGGAGCAACTAGGGTCTCTCACCCCCTATACATAGGATCTAGTCATCTTAAGTATAGAGACAAAATGAAAACAACACGGAACTTGGGAGAGTGATGCGAAACACGAGGGAGGGATGGAAATAAAGGAAGGAAAGCCTATACAAGGAGGAATGAGAATATGCAAGAATCAAGAAGATTTGTGACGGATCTTCTTGTGGGAGCGAGGGGGTGGGTAGTATACACATGTGTCGCTGATAGAGCCATGCTCAAAGGAATAATAGTGAGGGGTAGGGAATGTCCAACGAGGGTCGACACATGGCTTCTTGCTCACATATGGCTTAAGAACAATCGAACTGAGCTCACTCATATAGATCACCTCATTTGGACCTGATGAGGACTCCTCGGAAAGTTACTTCTCTGGTACGTCGAAGGAAACTTTCTTAGTCCGTATACTAGGAGTTGAATCATCAAGAGGAAGAGGAGAGTGATACATCTTGAGGAGTTCGGGAGAACATCTCGAGGAATCAATACTCTTCTTGTTCTTACCAGATGACCGACTAGAGGATAGAGCAACATATTTATTGACGTTGATCAATTTTGTCCCAGTTATCTCTTTTGGTGTATGTCCTGGATGTAGTGAGGTGCTGACTAGAGGTTTATCATTATATGAATCACCATATGCATTGCAATACTCCTGCAGGGTCAACACATCTTTCTGATATGGCAAGGTGTTCTCAGTTGGATTGGTATTTATCAGTTCCTGCATCATATCATCTAAAAAATCAAGAAAATCAGAAATGATCGTGCTCGAGTCAGGGGCATCTTCTAGTTGTGAGTCCTCTCTAGAAGTTGTCACAATGCTGGAGATGTAAGTAGTGGGTGATGTGTAGGTGCAGGGAGTCTCTGAACCAATGTCCGTTTGGACAATCAATATCTCAGGTGTAGTAAAGAGATGGGACTCAACTATCTCGTGGAGGTCAGGGCTATTTGCGACTTAACGGATTACCTTAGAATATCGTGTATCCTCAAAGATTGGGTGAGGTCGAAATGCTCCCAATGCAGTGAAATCAATCTCCCGAGTCTCGCAATCTATAGTTTCCTTAGATAAGGCTAAGAACGGCTTCCTGATAATGATTGGTGACTAGGTAAACTCTCCTCGGTGGTCAATGTCAATGATCGTGAAGTCCATCTACAGAAGAGCACTTTGGGAAGTAATGATGACTAAAATGGTTGCTCTCGACCATTTAATGGACCGATCATCCAACTGAACGATCTCTCTTGACTTCTTGGTAGATGCGAGTTTGAGATTGGCAAACATGGAGGTCAGGAGAATATTAATTGGTGAGTCATCATCGATTCTTGCATGGGTGAAGGTGGTGTCTTCAATTTCACAATCAAATCTAGGCAACCGCTTCACTCTATGACTCTTGATTTTTCTCCCTATTATGAAAGAGGTGGCCATAGACATTGCATGTATTACCTGGCTTTTATGTGTTAGTTTGCTTCTCAAAGTGTTCAATGGCCATTATTAAGGGAATCTCAAAAATCAACTCTATATGAATCACTTCCCTAACTGTAGGGTCCAATTTTTGTAAGTCTTTTCGAAATAAACTTTTATGGTGTTTTCTGATTTTCAATTTTTTGTCCTTTTGATAGGTAAAGGAGAAATAAGAGAATGTACACTCTCAAGTTTGGAGGGAAAGTGGTTAGTAGAAGAGGGAGGTAGAAGGGACTCCAGTTTTATATGAGATGTGGTCAATCTGATGTCTTCTTGGTTTTCAAAATTCAATTCGCAGAATCCATGATCCACTTTCATACATGCACTCTTGATTGTTCTTGAAATGTCATCCTTCAATAAATTCTCATGATACATCATGAGAGAAGTCTACTCAGCTGGAGGATACTGCTGAGAACCCGGGCTTTTACATTCAACACACCTTGACTCAGGCGTGTAATGCTAGGTTGAGTATGTCCCATCCGTATGGCAGATGTTGGTCGAATCCTCATAAGGTGGATTCAGTAGTATGGGGTCTGTAAATTACTCGTATGAATCCAATACCTTGTATATGTCAGCTCTCCGAATGGGTGATATGAAGGACAGTCAATGTGCGCTTGATCACTCAGGTCAATCATGTCAGGAAGATCGTATGGTGCAAGCCTCTCCATTCAGTTCGTTTGGTTGACCATGTTGTACCCTAAGGATAAGTCGGGATATGTATATGTTAACTGTTGCCCAATCCCAACTCAAGGTGACAATGAGGTCTATGATGGCAACTGATTCTGCCAATCATTTTCCTGAGCAGTGGCTTGCTCTCCTATTTGTTTTTTATTTCTAACAAGCAGCCGAAAATATGTTGAGACAATCCAGGGTGGATTTGGGTCAGGGGTGTAAGAATGTGGGGTAGGTGAGAAGGACGAAGATGTGGAGAAGTCAGTTGGAATAAGAGGGTGGAGATGATCGGTAGACGGTAGAAGAAGAGTGACTTGTATATGATGACTGATATTCCGCCATCTTTGAAGAGATATGGAGAATGAAGAGGATTAAGGAAGAAAGTGTGCAAGGGCACCGAATAACACACAAAGAAACAAACACAAGAACAAACCATGGGTTCACCTACTCAATACTGTGATGGTCACAAGAATCCAACCATTTATCTTTTCAGTTACAATTAGGTTTTATATCAATATATACGCAAAATTATGCAAGGCTTAAAATTAAATTTTGGGCACTATCATAGGGATGCGTACTCACCTCTCAATGATCACAATAACACAAGCATAATAAGGGATTTGCTCTCCCAAAAACAAGTGTTAGTTTTAGTTTGTTTGTTTGGTCATCTCTGATTAGCAGTCCCAATTTTAAGTTCAATTATCACTTGATTAATACACGAAACACTATATGCCTAATGATCGGTCCAGATTTCCTTTTAAAAACCAAGGGGAATGAGGTCGAGAAAAATCGATGAAAATGGTGAAATCAATGATGCATGTCCAGTTTAGAAGACTTACAGTGATACTCGTGCTCTACATTGAAATTTTATGCTACATGAGATGAAAACTAGACAACCATTCCTAGACAGGCAGTTTTATTACCGAGTGATGAACAATTTAATTGGAGCAAATAGCTCTACGATCTAAGTGCCTCTCGTTAAATATGATGTGTGGTACTAAAGGTTACGAGCACAAGCAATAAAATTATTCTAATAAAAATGCTCTAAGAGCTACGAGTGCAATTCCTATTCTACGTCAATCAACTACACAATCACAAACTGGTCAAATGTCCATTCTCGATACAAGCACGAACTCTCAAACTACAGCTGCTGTAAAAAACGAACTACCTAAATTATTACAACACAATAATTACACAAATGCTCTCAAAAATAAATTAAAAATTCCTTGTTCTTCAGCAGTCGGCGTGTGTCACATCTATCGACCCCTGAAGCACTCCAAGTCCATCAGGCCCTCGCATGGAAAATGTAATTTATATTAGAGAGGTAAAAATATAAAATATATACAAAAGAAAGCAGAAAAATAACAGATAGAAAAAATGGAATAATTATGAGGTGGCTCGGGGGTAAGGCTACCCGAGTGAGAGAAACCCAAAATCTAATTTTTAAAATTAAACCCTAAACTGTTTGCCTCCCTCGCAACATCACCATCTAATGGATCGCTAAATATGTGATAGAATTTGTACTCATTGTAATACGAGTACTTAGTAAATTGTGCAGAACCGAATCTAATGTCTCTGCGAATAGGACACAACTTAAATTTATATCCCAGCAAAATCCAGGGTCGAACATAGGGAGGCAAAGGAACAACTTTGGGTTAATTCATAAAAATTAGTTCTAGGTTTTCAATGCCTATATTTTTGTATGTTTTATGCAAAATAAATGAAAATGCACGACACAAGTGGATCAAGTTAATAAGAAAGCATTACCCTAAAGATCGCCAAATTTGCAGAGCTGCTACGATGGGATCCTGTCGTGGCCTCGACCAGATTAGTGAATTAAAAATCAGAGAAGCTATTTGAGCTTCATGGGAAACTCGTGACGTGGGTTGCTGGTGGCCGCTGATCTCGTCTGAAAGAATTCGTCCCTTGAGAAGGATGCCCAAATCTCTCTTCTTTTTCTATTAGAATGACATATGGGAAAAAATGAGGATGAAGAGATGAATAAAAAAGAGGAGAAAGGGAGGTTACAAAGGTGGTGAAGTTGAATGGGAGGTTAGATTAATGGCGGAGTTGAATGGGAAGTTAGATGAATGGTTGAGTTGAATGGAGGTTAATGGAATAAGAGAAGTTATTGTAGAGAATGGGAATTAAGTAAAAGTAGGCTATTAAAAAGGGAGAATAAAATAAAGGTAGAGAAAAAACGGAGAATTTAAAAATTTAAGACAAACAATATGTACATTATTTTTACCTTTCAAAATTTATTTTTTTGTATTTTACTAAATATATTTACAAGATTAAAATAAAATAAAATATTGTAAATAACATACAAAACAACAATAATTTTTTAAAATTTATTGATTAAGAAAAATAAAAATGAAGAAAAAATTTACATAATATACCATGTACACCTAGGTCCTAAACCCATATTTTGCAAACGAGATCTACTTTTAATGAAACCACTTTTATTGGATAGATAATTTGAACTTAAACTTTAAAATCGAGTTTGGTGAATTTGGAGTTCATACGGAGCAGGAACTTGGCCGGGTAGTTGGATTTTACGTCTTTTTATCATTGGGATTTAGGAGTATTTATTTGAGGTTAAATTCATTTTATATTATTTTGTATTTTTATATACATTTTTATAAACAAGTTAGGGAAAGAGTTAACTGAAAAGAAATTGAAATGAAATTATTAAAAATATATGAAATTTTGAGCTATTTACAAGTGAAAAACTGCTTTATTTTGCAGCTTTTTTGTTTTAATTTATTGTGTACATTATAAAGTACAATAATTATGTATTTTATTTACAAGAGTCATTTTATTAATTTATTTATTTTATGGAATTTTATTTGATATTTTACATAGGGATATTGCTACGATCAATATATTGAGATGACGAATCGCAGATTTATCACACACCTTGCATGCTTCAACCATGAAGCCATGGGGATACGTCTTGTGAATAACTTCACTAAGGTATTCATTGAGCAATGCCATCTTGACTTCCATGTTGTTGATGTCATAGTCAAGTTGTGTAGATATAGTTAGAAATATTCAGATGGGTACAAGAATGTTACTAGAAAGCAAGTTTCATCTCAAGCGATTTCTTCTTTATGTCTGTAGCTCTTGTCTAGGAGCCTTAATTTAAAGGTCTCTACCTATTCAGCAGGTTCCCTCTTTCTCTTCAAGATTCATTAAACCCAATGGGTTTGACCCCTACTGATATTATCCATCTTTCCATGTCAGGATCTATAAAAGTTTCATCACATGAATTTCGATCATTATGAGATTTCTCTGACACATGGAATCCATACCCTTTAGGTGGTCCTACCACCCTAAAACTAACTTGAAGATGTACGATTGTTTCATCTTTAGTTGTCATTTTAGTTTTCGGCTCTAGGAGCCCCATTAGGATTCAACCAGTCCCTTTACTTTATTCTTATCTTGATTCTTAAGAAAGTCATCCTCTTAGATGCATATTCATAGAGATGAAAACTTTTAAGAATCATGAGGTCATAAAAAAGGTATCCAAAATAATCCTTTATATTCTTGATGAAGTAGCACTCTCGGGTGCAAGATTCCATCTTTCTTGCATCCATGTTATAGCACAGACAATGCAACCCATGAATCCTCCAGTGTCCGACACTAATATTGGTTCCAAACCATATCTCACGAGGAGTTTTGGGTTCTTATTTGAATGGAATCTTATTAGGGATATATATTGCAGACACTACTACATATATACCTAGAAACTAAGTGGTAATAATGCTATGATTCATCACTGATAAAATCATATCACAAATGGTCTAATTGCAAATATTTACAACTCCATTGAATTGAGGTGTATTAGGAGGAGTGAGATAGGAACTATATTCCTTTATAGTAGCTATTGGCAACGAAGTTTAGATCAGATTCTTCTCATCTTCCTTCCAACTTTGATTCTCAACCAAAATTATGAAATCTTTGAACAATTCAAAGTTTTCTAATGGGAAAAGGAAGAAATCTCGTACAATAAATAATCATCAATGGATATATGATAGCCGCCCCGCACCCTATGTTAATTCAGGCAGATTAATGTCCAAATTAAGTTTAAGTGTTTGTTGCAGTCAGACACGAGAGGCTAATCAAAAACCACTATTAATTAATGTCAAGTTAACTTCAAGCGGCAGATTTTTTTACTTGGTGGAAGTCCAAGGTCGAACTCAGGGAGGCATCTGTCTCCTTAGGTCAACTTTTAGTAAAATCCAAGTATGAGATTTTCGGAGGGAATATTTTTGGTCTTTTTCGGGTTTTTTATGCAATACACATGCAAAATCAGGCCAAATTAAATGTTAATTCAGAAAGATGGTTAAAGTAATTCCAAAAATTATGAAACTTGGCCAGATTATGAAATGGGATGAAATTAAGCAACTCTATTTTTTTGTAATTTTTAGACACTAAATGAATTTACTGAATTAAATATGCAGACAGGATGATTTTCACTATTTAATTTTTAATAAATAACAAATCACAATTTCTTCAAGAGATAAAATTATCCTAGATAGCACTAATGATAAGGAATCTAGGAAAATTGAGAGATCTTAATTTCAATGTGAGATGAATTTATTAAAATTAAATTGAGAAAATCACTCAACAATTTATTTAGGCCTCGATATGTGTGCAAATGACATGAAATTTTTATGGCATGTTAAGTTCACGTTAAGTTCACTATCCTAAAGCTATTTTGAATTTTTGAGGATTTTTGGAATCACAGAGAATAATCTAGAAATTAAAAGGTGTCACTGGGCAAAATATTCCACAAATGAACCAATTAATTCATTTAAAATTCCATTGAAATTACAAAAACATGACACGTTGCCCAATAGACAGAGGACAAGTTTCTCAACAAAATGCAACTTTTAGAATTGAAAAATAATGTAAAATGCAACCTAGGGATGCGTGCAAACACAAGGGTGTAAATGCAATCCAGGAAAATAAAAATACATAAAGTAAATATGCTGACAGGGACTTAAGTGCAATTACCTATTATGTTGGGGACTCAAGTGCAATTTCTCCACAAGGCACGTGCTCCTCACGTGGGCTCAGCTTCACAGGGACCTTTTTGCAATATTTGAAAGTTCCAGGGACCTTTGTGTAAATTTCCCAGGCCGCACGTGCTCCTCACGTGGGCGGCCCAGGGTCGGATAGCTGCGGAGGCTCGGGGCTAGGCTCGGGCGCTTCTGGAGGTCTGGAGTGAGGATCGGGCGATCCGAGCCTAGGCTCGGGGAAGAGGCTCGGGCCGAAGCTGCGTGGCAAACTGGGGACCCTTGGATCGAACTTGATCTGATGGACGGCGGATAAGACGCGTGGCGTGACCTCAGGCCATTAGATCTATGCTGATCCGACGGCTACTGGCTTCGATGGAGATGCGACGTGGCTGAAGATCCGCCGCTGGATCAGATGAGAGATCAACGGCTGAGAGCTGCTGCGGAGAGGGGACGCGTGGCGCACTAGGCGCCGTTGGATCTAAGGGATCCAACTACTCCTGTAAAGCCCAGCTGAGAAGCTACGTGGCTCGCTAGGGTCCGTTCGATCGATGTGATCGAACGTCATCTGTACGTCTCCTCTGATGATCCTCCACCGCCTGCGGAGAAGATGGCGGGGCTCCGGTGAAGTCGCCTTTGCTCCGCCTGTCCTTCCTCGTGTCGATGAAGCTCTCCGACTTGTCGGAGATATCCCAGAAGACTCGTGGTGTGGCGGTGAAGATCCTGATGGTCTCAGGTGCGGCGGAGGGCTATCTGAAGTCGATGGCGATGGAGCTCGAAGTCTGCTCCGGCGAACCTCCGTTCAATGAACAGAGGGGTACCTGCAGGTGTTAGAGGCAGAGCTGTCGCTCGTACGTGCACTCGTGAAGGTGTGTGGTTGACTGGCGAGGCCTAAGGCGGACGGAGGTGGTCTGGCAAAGGAGCTCCGGCCAAGAGGCGGAGCTGGAGATCGAGGTACGGTGATATGCGTCGTCGGAGGTCGTGAAAGCTACCGCGAAGCTGGGAGCTTCGATGTGAAGCTCGGCGGGATGGAATGGAGGCGTGAAGATGACCGGAGGCAGCAAATAAAATGCGAGAAAATCGAAGAAGAAATGAAGAACAGATCGGAGAGGGATGGAGGTGTCACCTGGGGATTGGAACTCCTTCTTGGGTTCCAGGTCGTCGCTCGAAAGGCCGGTGGTTCCTTGAGCTCAAGCAGCGGCTCGGTGGGAGAAGGGCTGCGACTCGGCGGAGGCCGAGGATCTCACCGGAGAAGACGGACGTCTTCGCTCAATAAAACTCTCAATTCCTGTCACGAAGTTGAAGCTCAGAGCTCGGGGCGTCTCTCACGAGGGGCGGATGGATGCGACGATGGCCGGAGAGGGGGTATTTATAGGGTGAAGTCGATGGGTTCAGTCGCTGGAAGGTGGAGTTAGAGGCCATCGTGGAGCTACATCGGTGGGAGTCGTGGAAAGTGAGCGAGCTGGCGAGGATGAAGGGAGAGTGGTGAAGATCGTGGCATGATTGGTGGTTGGAGAAGGTGGTAGGCGTGGTGGCGAAAATAGAAAGGGGGCGGCGTGTTGCGCAAGGTCGAGATCATGGGAGAGAGGCGTTCGGAGGTAGGAGACGAAGTCTCCACCGTTGGATCTTGTGATCCAACGGTGGTGATCGAAGCGATAATGGCCGGGTAGGATTAGATCGCAGGCGAATCGATCAAGGGTTGCGATTGCGCCACGTGGTGCGAGGGGAATAAGGCGGAAATGAAGGGCGGTGATGGAAAGCTGAGGTTGATTGAAGGGATGAGGGGTGCCCAAATGAAGAAGCGGCTGTGATGGAAGATCAGGGATGCGATCTAGCGGTGTACACGCCGCCACGTGGCAAGCTCTGGTGAGGGCGCTAACGGGCGGATAGGATCGGAGATGGAGATGATCGGATGGCTAAAAATCGAGGCGTACATGGAGGCAGCTAAGCCGTTGGATCTAGAGGGTAATCCAATGGCTGTGGCTGCGGGCGGATGAGGCAAGGGCAGCGGGATACGTGGCCCAACCAGAGGGCGCCACGTGGCCTGCTGTGATTGGTTGAAAAGAGAATTGAGTGTAGAAAGAGAAGGGGACCGAATTTGGAAAAACTCCAAACATGAAAGTTGTAGATCTTGATGAGATCTACAAGTTTCATGTTGACTAAAGACGGAGATGAGGTCAAGTATGATACAAAAAATTCAAAGATACAATTTATACATATATGTAATATACAAGGTAGCCCAAAAACCCAACTTTCTCATACGAGCTCCAAATTGGATGAAATTAGTCTCATTTTAAAGATCTTTTGATGTGTAGTATTCTAAGAGTGAGTAGACCTATTTTGGAGTTTGCGTGAGGGATCTATGTGTATTTTATTGTCTAGGGGTTCTAGGGCTTTATTGACTAATTTACAAGGGGGATTTTTTGGCTTTCTTCCCTATATTATTAACTAAGGAGTACATAGTACAAGGAAGAGGTTATTTTAGTAAGTGGATATTTTACAAGGGATTTTGGCTTCTTATTTAAATGCAAATGGACTGCTAAAATGTATGTATTATGTATGTATGCATGAATGCTATTTATGCATTATAAAGGGAAATATGCCTCTATTTACCCGGGAACAAGGCTCTATTTTTGACTTTTGAAGTGATGAATCACAGATTCATCAACCCCCTATACTTTAAACCTTGCTCGTCCCCGAGCAACTAAATGAAATGCAGAAGTGAAATGATTTTGGGTTCCATACCAAGGTCATGAACAAAAGTTAAAAATGGAGCTTGACTCGACCTTTGGATTAGTTGTGTGGCGGAACCTTATTTGGACCTGAACTTAAGACCTAACAGACTTCAAGTTCCACCAGTGTTCTATTCAAGACTCCTCAATAGTCAGGTCAGAACAAATCCTCAAATGCAAATTTCTGATGACTATGATTCTTACTTGTACTGTGTAAGTGAGATATAGCTCTCCACATCAGAAATGAATCGGAACCAGCCTCCTCTAACAAGGTAACTCAATAACCCGGTCTAGTAACTCTTTCCTCGAGGAGCAGGGTATTCCCTTCTAAGTTCAAGTGCGATCAACTCAAGAGGAGGGGGTAGAGAAAAGAATAAGGAATGGATGGTAGCCAGTGTAGCTAACCTATCCCGGGATGCCTGACCAGTGTAGCCAAGTCATCCAGCTGCAGACTTCTTGCTAGTATACATACTCCAACAGGCAATTTTTTTTGTGGCCTGTCTATTATTATTTTTTGGAACTATATACAAGGTGCAACATGTACATCAGGAGTTTTTCCTCTTGAGCCAGTAGACTATCCCTCTTTTGAAGCATTATTGCAACCTACAGCTTCCCGTCCTTAGACTTCAACACCACCAGACTAGGTTGAGATGCACTACCCTCCCTAGAGGAGGACGGATGTTTCCACCCGTGTGCTACTCCAAGCTAAAGGATTCTATCTCCTCACCACCTCATCAATGAAGAGATACGTGCATTTTGCTTTGTCCAAGTTAGGTCATTGTCTAAAAGAATCATGCGTGTGTACGAGATATTCTACTTAGACTAATCAAGATGACATGTGAACATAGACTAGCGGACTCAAAGAATTATGTCACTTGACCTGAGAAATCTTAACTCCATTTCCTATAAGGTTCCTCTGAAATTAAGTGGATTAAGGTCAGATCAAGTCCATCCTCAATATCTACTCATAACTTGGTTCAGAACCCACTAACTTTTCACTTTGCATATGCAAAGGATGCAGATGAGATGTCATGCTATGAATGAAATGCAAGACTCTTTTCATCATTCTTTTTAAATGCAAGGATGATATGCAAGAGTAAATAAGAAGCCTTTATTTTCTGTTATACAACATTTTTTTTATTATTTACAATAATTTTTGGTTGATACAATTTGTACATAATATACATAGTATACAAGTTTTTTTTGATATACATCCTATTTTACAACAAACACGAATTTTACAACTTTTTATACAAGTATTATACATATAGTAAATTTTTTTTTCAATTTTTACCCACCCCGTAATTATTGCATAATATATACAAAAATACGCGAAAGTACGAGCTATGGGTAAAGTATATATGTAATATATACACGCCCCCCTATACTTAGCGTGTGTTATGTCCTCAGATCATGAAAAGGGACTAAAAAGACATAGCTCGGGCTAAGCGTAGGAGAGCGAAAAGTATAAAAAGTATAGAAGTCGTTCCGCCCCCTATACTTAGGATTTGGCAGCCTAAGTGTAGAAGAAGATCAAAAATGGGGCAGACGAGGGCAAGAGGAGAAATGGATGAGTATACAAGGCGGGCATCGGTCTCCCCTATACTTAGGCTCTGGTCAGGCTAAGTATAGGACATGAATGAGTGTGAGAACCGATGTGATCTGGAGGATGTACAATGAACTGACTCATGTGACCCCTCCCCCCCTTATACTTAGGATCTGGTTATCCTAAGTATAGTCCAAGATAGTGATCTAATGAGGCGGGGATGGGTTACTAGAGTCGCGAGGGAGAGAGGATATGATGTAAAAGATGGTATATACAAATGAGTTGGTTTGAATCTTTCGAGATGCTGCGGATGGCTGGAGCTCACTGCTGCAAGGCCTCATACGCGGCTCGAGGTGTATCTGCTGAATCTGTCTCGCGCATGAATACAATCTCCTCAACATGGACTAACTGCTCATTGGATTCGACAAAGTGCTTCAACAGCTGTCCATTCACAAGGAATGTCGGTGCGTCATCTGCGAGATCTGAGATCTCGACACATCCACTATCATGCACCATACAGACGACAAATGGGCCTGTCAACTTGGACTTCAACTTTCCTTGGAAGATCTTCAGCCTAGCATTAAACAACCACACCTTCTGTCCAGGAACAAAGGTCTTTCGTCTGATATATCGATCATGCCAACGCTTCACCTTGTCCTTGTAAATCAAACTGTTGTCGTATGCGCGGTTTCTGACTTCCACAAGCTCATTCAGATCCATGTCTCTCTGTTTCTGTCCCAGGTGCGTGTTCCAATTGACCTTCTTGATTGCCCATTCTGATTTGTGCACTAACTCTGCGGGCAAATGGCACGGCTTTCCGAATACCATTCGGAGTGGGGAGGTGCCTAACGGTGTCTTGTAAGCCGTCCTATACGCCCAGAGGACTTGATCCAAGATCTGAGACCAGTCCTTCCTGTCCGGGTGGACAAGCTTTTGCAATATGGTTTTCACCTCCCTATTTGACACCTCAGCCATACCATTGGTTTGTGGGTGGTAAGGACTCGCGACACGGTGTTCAATGCCGTAATCCTTCAGGAGTTTCTTCACCTCTCGATTCACAAAGTGGCTACCCCCGTCTGATATCATCATTTTGGAGATCCCGAACCTAGAGATGATGTGATCTCTAATGAATTTACAGATAGTCCTGCTGTCTGCGGCTCGGGTCGAGATAGCCTCCACCCATCTGGACAGATAGTCTACCGCAAGAAGGATATATTCGAACCCTTGGCTTACAGGGAATGTGCCTATGAAATCGATGCCCCAGGCGTCAAAGACATCACAAATGATGACTGGCTGCATTGGCATCTCATCCTTCGAACCAACGGTTCCTCCCATTCTCTGGCAAACTGGGCACGACTTCGCGAAGGCGGTGGCATCGCGAAACAGAGTCGGCCAGTAGAAGCCACATTGAAGTACCTTCCATGCGGTCCTCTTCCCGGAGTGGTGTCCTCCTGCCTCTAAGCTGTGGCATAAAGAAAGGACACTCTGGTATTCCTCCTGAGGAATACATCGTCTCCAGACACAATCCGGTCCTTCGAAGAAAAGGATCGGATCCTCCCAATGGTAGTGTCTAGCGTCCGACTTCAGTCGGTCAATTTGGCTCTTGGGCCAATCTTCGGGAACTTTCTTGGAGACAAGATAATTCACGATATTGGCGTACCATGGGAGTGAGTCGATAACAAAAATCGACTCGTCAGGGAAGGAGTCTCGAATTGGTGAATCCTCAGAAGTATTAAGATCTTCGAGACGAGAAAGATGATCGGCCACTACGTTCTTCTTTCTAGGTTTATCACGGATGTCCAAGTCAAACTCCTGGATAAGTAAAATCCATCGAAGAAGACGCGCCTTCGCATCCTTCTTCTCCATCAAGTACCGTAGTGCCGTATGGTCAGTGAACACAGTTACCTTGGATCCAATGAGGTGAGATCTGAATTTGTCCAAGGCAAACACTACCGCAAGCATTTCCTTTTCCGTAACTGTATAGTTATGCTGAGCGGTGTCAAGCACTTTGCTTGCATAGTGAATTGCAAACGGGACGCCATCTCTTCTTTGTCCCAACACAACCCCAACAGCATAGTCTGAGGTGTCCGTCATGATCTCAAAAGGTAGAGACCAATCTGGGGCTTGTAGGATGGGTGCGTCCATGATCATTCCTTGCAAAATCTTAAAGGCCTCAAGACATTTGTGATCAACAATAAACTCCATGTCTTTGCCTAAAAGCTCAGTTAGCGGCCGGGCAATCTTAAAAAAATCCTTAATGAATCTCCGATAAAATCCAACATGCCCGAGGAACGATCGCAACTGCTTTACGTTGGTTGGTGGCTGGAGTCATCTGATCACATCCACCTTAGCAGGGTCAACCTCCATTCTTCTCTTGGAGATGACATGCCCCAACACTATGCCCTCCGTCACCATGAAGTGACTTTTCTCCCAGGAGAGCACCTGATTAACCTCACAACATCTTTTTAGGACTCGGTCCAGATTCCTAAGATAGGAATCGAAGGAATCGCCGTGGACCAAGAAGTCATCCATGAAGACTTCCAGGAATTCGCCGACCATTTCGGCGAATACAACAATCATGCACCTTTGGAAAGTACCTGGAGCATTGCATAACCCAAAAGGCATGCGCTTGAAAGCATAGGTACCAAAGGGGCATGTGAATGTGGTCTTTTCCTGGTCCTCTGGAGCTATGGCTACTTGATTGTAGCCCGAGAACCCATCTAAGAAGCAGAAGAACTCTTTCCACGCTAGTCGCTCTAAGATCTGATCAATGAATGGTAAGGGGAAATGATCCTTCTTCATCGCAGCATTCAAGCGTCTGTAATCCACACAGACGCGCCACGACGTGGGTACTCGCATCACGATCTCCTCTCCGTCCTCATTGGTGGTCGTCTGAATTCCTGACTTTTTGGGACAACATGAATTGGGGCCACCCACTTAGAGTCGGAGATTGGGTAAATGAAACCCGCGTCGCACCATTTTTCTATCTCCTTCTTCACGACCTCTCGTAAATTTGGATTCAACCGATGTTGGAATTCACGAGAGGGTTTGGCTTCATTCTCCAAGTAAATATGGTGCGAACACAGAGCGGGATTTATCCCGTGGAGATCGGAAATGCTCCAGCCTATCACCTTGCGGTTTTTCTCTAAGATCTCTAGCAAGCGAGATTCTTGCTCCTCGGTCAATCGCGAACTGATGATGACCGGAAATTTCTTGTCCTGACCCGCAAGGAAGGCGTATTTTAAGGTTGTGGGTAAGGGTTTGGGCTCAAGAATAGTGTGATCGTCTAAGAAATCTGGCTCAATCTGATCTGGCTCGGTGTTGGAAGTGGTTGGATCGTTCTTTGTGATAGCTGCCACCAAGTTCGGCTCTGGAGTCGGATCATCAAAGATCTCCATACAATCGGCAAGCGCCTCGTCCGACTCGTCATCCTCATCGTCCGATTGTCCTAGAGATGTAAGGACTAACAGGCCCAACTGGGCCTCTATGTCATCGAAGATGTAGGGCGATGCATGCTCAGAGCTGTACTCATTCCTGAGGATCTCGCAGACTGACTTATGCACTGGATCATCTTCGGAGGAGATCGACATATCGGTGCTGGTTGGGTTCTGTCTCCATGGCCCAACTAAGTCTACATGCTCGCAGTCTGTTCCAGTAGAAGAGTACTCGGTGCTGGATTCTGAATCCGGTCTCTGCCATCTTGTTTGCTTCATTTCAAGTTCCTCATCTCCACCTGGAGTTTGGAACTGAATTTTCCCGATCTTATAGTCAAATAAGGCCCCTGTTGTTCTGAGGAAGGACCTACCTAGAATGATCTGGGAATCTCTCCAATTACGAGGGGTATCCATATCCAGGACAGTGAAGTCCACCATGTATTCTTGCCCCTCGATTTTGATCACAATGTTCCGTAACTCTCCTTGGGACCTCTTAGTTGATTTGTCAGCAAACTGTAGGAGAGCTCTAGATTTCCTAAGAGGTCCGAGATTAAGCCGCTCATAGAGGGCTGTAGGCATCAGATTGATTGAGGAACCATTGTCCAGGAGAGTGCGTGCAAACGCAATGTCATCAACATGACTCACTACATAATGTGCACCCATGTCTCTTCGTTTCCTAGGAAACGAGTTCTTTATTGCACAAGTCGTGGCTACTGATAAATCGTGCTTCTCAACACGGCTTTTGGTTTTCCTGCTAATCCTAGTAGGTGTGCATCTCACCTTAAGGTATTTCTGGAATGCAGGGGTCATTTCCACGAACTTGTCAAAGGGGATTGTGACCTTGATGTGTTTATTGCAGAACTCTGCCATTTCAGGGTCATCTTTTTGGAATTTTTTGGTTTTCTTCTTTCTACCCTTAAGAGCTCGGGGGAAAGGGATTATTGACTCCAACTCATGTTCGGAAACTGAAAGATTCTCATTAAGATCAGGATCTGAGTTATTTGCTTGACTCTGACTCTGAAACAAACTAGGACTCTGACTCTGACTGAAATGAAAATGCTGAGGCGAAACCGGTGCTGCTTCTTCCGCGACTATTGGACGATCCTCCTCAGATGGAGGTGTGGGCTCTTCATCGGTTTCGTCAGACTCCATGCGGATGCGAGAATGTTGCTTTGAGGACTCAGATGTCCTCTTCTTCTGCCGGCGATGGTGGTGGTGCTCCTCCTTTTCTTCCTCCGAGTTCTCCTCAGGTAGAGTCTCGGAGGCTCCTTCCTTTTGTGCCCGTGCCCGATCAGGTATGGTCACGGTCCTTCCGCTCCCGAGGGACATATGATTTACATTATCGTACGAAAGGATATCATGTTCAGATATATAATTATCTGAATAATATACCTGATCTCGAGGTCGGTTCTGGCCATGGTGTAAGCTGTTCGGGTTGGCCTGAACCTGTGCGGGAATTGGAGTCTTTGGCGCCATCTGTTGGTCATGGGTACGAGAGACCCGATTGATGTCGGTTCTCATGTCCAGGTAGTCATTCTGCATCTGTTGGACCCTATCAGACAGGGTCTAGATCGCCAAGGTGAGAGACTCCAATTCGGTGGGCTGGGCTGGCTGCTGTGCGGATGAGGTTCGGTAGTGGCCCTGCTGGCCATGCCGATACTGCTGCTGCTGGTGGGACGGTGCTGGGCCCTACTGATACGTGCGCTGCTGTTGCTGGTATCCTTGTTCTGGCCTGGACTGAAAGCGTGGGGTAGTAACGGGCCTGGTTTCTTGGTAGGCTGGGGATGGGCGGTGTGGCTGATCCTTCCCCATTTCAGCCTGCCTAACAATCGGGTCACGGCTATACCAAAGTCCGTTGATCTCGTACACTTGTGGAGGCTCCTCATATCCTGCCTCCACTTGTAGAGGTGTATGCTGGTTCTGCTGGGTGTAAGTCTGATCCCAACTACTCTGAGACCCCGGTGCCTGGTCCTGTACAAGATGGACTCGATGTACAGGTACATGTGGTGCATAAGGGGTAGGTAGCTTTATCTTAGATACCTTCTCAGAAAGTTCCTCCACTTACTTCGGTAGGCGCAAAAGAGACTCCAGTTCCGCGACTCTCTTGTGGATCTGCTCGACCACGGTAAGCTTGTCGGCAATCATCCCCATGCTGGGGATGAGGTCCTCAGTCAGATCCGCTACAGTCCTTCGGGTTGTCTCATTGGATAAGATTGAGGGAGACAACTGATAGGTCCTGGTGGCCTGCGACCTGCCTGTTTCCGCCATCTGCTCCAGGATCTTCCATACGGCGTGCTCGTTTTTGTTCAGATAGCTTCCTCCACAGGCAGCACTGACTAACCCCTGCATCTCTAGGGTTAGACCACAGAACAAGGTCTGGACTAAGATCGCCTTTGAAATGCCGTGGCAGGGGCATTTCTGTACTAAATCATTGAACCTATCCCAAGCGTCATGGAAAGGTTCACTGGGTCCTTGGGTGAAGCTGGCGATCTTCGTTCTCATCTGGTTTGTCCTACTGAGAGGGTAGAACTTTTTCAAGAACAGGTCCTTGAACTGCATCCAGGTAGTGCATACCACCCCTAAGTTCTTCAGCCAATGAGCAGCCTTATCTCCTAAGGCAAAAGGGGTGGTCTTCAATCGAATATAATCTTGGCCAACATTGGGATGGCTAAGATTGTTGCACACCAGCTCGAAGTCACGGAGGAAAGTGTATGGTTCTTCATTTAGGTTTCCGTTGAACTTCGAAAGCAGACTAAGGAAGTGGGGCTTCAACTCAAATGCCTGGGCGGGAACTGCGGGTGCCAACCAGTTCTGAATCTCGTTCTCCGTCGGGTTATAGGTATCGACCATTGGTCGGTCGATTCCTCCTGCTACTATAATCTGTCCCATCCGCGCCGTGAGATCTGCATTCTTCTGTTCGGCTTCGGCGTGGCGAGCAAGAATCTGTCGTATTTGTTCCTCATCCGGTGGTACTTTTGGCGGCATCTCGTCCTCTAGTCCTGGGGGGTAAATAAGATCGGTGTCAGAGGATGAATCAAGGAAGGGATTACTGAGGCGATGATCTTCCTCGATAATCTCGGAGGAGATGAAAGGGTTGGTTTGAGAGTAACCACCCTGAGTATGAGGGAACCAAGACTCAAGAGGGTCATGAGTCCTGGGTGGTCCAAGGTGTGCTTGGGCCGATGAAGACGAGTCACTTGGGGGACTCATAGAGAGATCGGTGAATAACGCATCGAGATCTCCCCAGTTACTCATCTAGATATGGCGAGAAGAAGATAGGATTTTACTCCTACCTGAAGCAAGCAAAATCAATCCAAAACCCTGGGTTCACACTCAACACAGTGAAGGACTCGAAATCGAGTCCGATTAATCTTGTAATTTTTAAGTGTGATTGTTCAAACAAGATAGCAATGATTACACGGCCTATAGGGAAGTCGGCTGAGAGCCGGATGCGTCTTCCCTGTCTATCCTGTCGCCTAAGATACTGCCGATCCTCCCTTTCTTCGCTCCTATCCGGAGTTGGGGACTCAAAGACGTGCCCCTATCTACCTGCAAGCAGGCGGAGGCTGACAAAGCTAGGCCTTGTCGCAGAGTACCGCTGGTTCACCCCTATCTACCTGTGAAGGCGGAGGCTACTTGGTACTTGTCAATGAGCTTAAAAGTATCCCACTCGTGATATTTGCTAAGATCAGCTGGCTCGTGATATGGAAGGAGGGGATTTGGGCTCTGCCTTAAGGTGTTCACATACACTCAAGTACCCTCACTCAGCCTGAAAACAGGGTTGGGGATTAATCTCCCGCAAACAATTTTCAAATTTTATTCTCTGTTTTTTTGGTCAATACTGTTTAGCAGTCCCGATTTTAAGTTAAGTTATCACTGATTAAGTCAACCACACAGCACGCCTATCGGACAGTCCCAATTTCCGTTTAATTAAATGTGAAAATCAGAGGGAGAAATCGAGAAAAAGCCGATGCAAGATAAAACAATGATGCTATGCTGAGTTCAGGAGACTTACAGTGATCCCTTCGCTTTTTTTATGCAGGATGCAGAACAGAATTGAAAATTTTATCTAAATGCAAATGCAGGCGATGAAAGCCGCTCTTAGACAGGCAGTTCTATTAGCGTGAAGAACAGTTTAATTTGGCTAAGTACTGCGATCTAAGTGCGTCTTTTAAGTGATTTGTGTGGTCCTAATGATTACGAGCACAAGCAATTCCTAGATTGGCTCGGGGAGCCGCTAGTGCAAGCTAAGTTACATTCACCCACACAGCACACAGGGACACAGTTCCACTATTTTTACACACGCGAGAACCCAAATGGGAACCGCTGGAAATGATGCGAAAAATGTGGAAAATAATTGAAATTTACAAGTTCTCAATTCACTCAAAGAAAATGTCGATTCCTCGAAGCGTCTTCGACTCCTCGCGTTCCTCGCACAAAAATAATTTCGATGTCAGAGAGAGAACGACTCGAAAACAATGCAAAACTTTAAAGAACGGAGAAATATTCACAAGAAAAACCAGGGGTCAGACTACCCGGGGAAAGAAAATCAAACACTCAAAAGTTCACCAAAAATTAACCTAAGCCGTGCCTCCCCGGCAACGGCACCATTTTGATAGCTGCCTCGCACCCTATGTTAATTCGGGCAGATTAAAGTCCAAATTAAGTTTAAGTGTTCGTTGCAGTCGGACACGAGAGGCTAATCAAAAACCACTATTAATTAATGTCAAGTTAACTTCAAGCGGCAGATTTTTTTACTTGGTGGAAGTCCAAGGTCGAACTCAGGGAGGCATCTGTCTCCTTAGGTCAACTTTTAGTAAAATCAAAGTGTGAGATTTTCGGAGGGAATATTTTTGGTCTTTTTCGGGTTTTTTATGCAATACACATGCAAAATTAGGCCAAATTAAATGTTAATTCAGAAAGATGGTTAAATTAATTCCAAAAATTATGAAACTTGGCCACATTATGAAATGGGACGAAATTAAGCTACTCTAATTTTTTTGTAATTTTTAGACACTAAATGAATTTACTGTGAATTAAATATGCAGACATGGTGATTTTCACTATTTAATTTTTAATAAATAACAAATCACAATTTCTTCAAGAGATAAAATTATCCTAGATAGCATTAATGATAAGGAATCCAGGAAAATTGACAGATCTTAATTTCAATGTGAGATGAATTTATTAAAATTAAATTGAGAAAATCACTCAAAAATTTATTTAGGCCTCGATATGTGTGCAAATGACATGAAATTTTTATGGCATGTTAATTCACTGTCCTAAAGCTATTTTGAATTTTTGAGGATTTTTGGAATCACAGAGAATAATCTAGAAATTAAAAGGTGTCACTGGGCAAAATATTCCACAAATCAACCAATTAATTCATTTAAAATTCCACTGAAATTACAAAAACATGACACGTGGTCCAATAGATAGAGGACAAGTTTCTCAACAAAATGCAACTTTTAGAATTGAAAAATAATGTAAAATGCAACCAAGGGATGCGTGCAAACACAGGGGTGTAAATGCAATCCAAGAAAATAAAAATACATAAAGTAAATATGCTGACAGGGACTTAAGTGCAATTACCTATTATGCTGGGGACTCAAGTGCAATTTCTCCACAAGGCACGTGCTCCTCACGTGGGCTCAGCTTCACAGGGACCTTTTTGCAATATTTGAAAGTTCCAGGGGTCTCTGTGTAAATTTCCCAGGCCGCACGTGCTCCTCACGTGGGCGGCCCAGGGTCGGATAGCTGCGGAGGCTCGGGGCTAGGCTCGGGCGCTTCTGGAGGTCTGGAGTGAGGATCGGGCGATCCGAGCCTAGGCTCGGGGAAGAGGCTCGGGCCGAATCTGCGTGGCAAACTGGGGACCCTCGGATCGAACTTGATCCGATGGATGGCGGAGAAGACGCGTGGCATGACCTCAGGCCGTTAGATCTATGTTGATCCGACGGCTACTGGCTTCAATGGAGCTGCGACGTGGCTGAAGACCCGCCGCTGGATCAGATGAGAGATCAACGGCTGAGAGCTGCTGCGAAGAGGGGACGTGTGGCGCACTAGGCGCCGTTGGATCTAAGGGATCCAACGACTCCTGTAAAGCCCAGCTGAGAAGCTACGTGGCTCGCTAGGGTCCGTTCGATCGATGTGATCGAACGGCATCTGTACGTCTCCTTCGATGATCCTCCACCGCCTGCGGAGGAGATGGCGGGGCTCCGGCGAAGTCGCCTTTGCTCCGCCCGTCCTTCCTCGTGTCGATGAAGCTCTCCGACTTGTCGGAGATATCCCAGAAGACTCGTGGTGTGGCGGCAAAGATCCTGATGGTCTCAGGCGCGGCGGAGGGCTATCTGAAGTCGACGGCGATGGAGCTCGAAGTCTGCTCTGGCGAACCTCCGTTCAATGAACAGAGGGGTACCTGCAGGTGTTAGAGGCAGAGCCGTCGCTCGTGCGTGCACTTGTGAAGGTGTGTGGTTGACTGGCGAGGCCTAAGGCGGACGGAGGTGGTTTGGAAAAGGAGCTCCGGCCAAGAGGCGGAGCTGGAGATCGAGGTACGGTGATATGCGTCGTCAGAGGTCGTGAAAGCTACCGCGAAGCTGGGAGCTTCGATGCGAAGCTCGGTGGGATGGAATGGAGGCGTGAAGATGACCGGAGGCGGCAAATAAAATGCGACAAAATTGAAGAAGAAATGAAGAACAGATCGAAGAGGGATGGAGGTGTCACCTGGGGATTGGAACTTCTTCTTGGGTTCCAGGTCGTTGCTCGAAAGGCCGGTGGTTCCTTGAGCTCAAGCAGCGGCTCGGTGGGAGAAGGGCTGCGACTCGGCGGAGGCCGAGGATCTCGCCGGAGAAGACGGACGTCTTCGCTCAATAAAACTCTCAATTCCTGTCATGAAGTTGAAGCTCAGAGCTCGGGGCGTCTTTCACGAGGGGCGGATGGATGCGACGATGGCCGGAGAGGGGGTATTTATAGGGTGAAGTCGATGGGTTCAGTCGCTGGAAGGTGGAGTTCGAGGCCATCGTGGAGCTACATCGGTGGGAGTCGTGGAAAGTGAGCGAGCTGGCGAGGATGAAGGGAGAGTGGTGAAGATCGTGGCGTGATTGGTGGTCGGAGAAGGTGGTAGGCGTTGTGGCGAAAATAGAAAGGGGGAAGCGTGTTGCGCAAGGTCGAGATCGTGGGAGAGAGGCGATCGGAGGTAGGAGACGAAGTCTCCACCGTTGGATCTTGTGATCCAACGGTGGTGATCGAAGCGATAATGACTGGGTAGGATTAGATCGCAGGCGAATCGATCAAGCGTTGCGATTGCGCCACGTGGTGCGAGGGGAATAAGGCGGAAATGAAGGGCGGTGATGGAAAGCTGAGGTTGATCGAAGGGATGAGGGGCGCCAAATGAAGAAGCGGCTGTGATGGAAGATCAGGGATGCGATCTAGCGGTGTACACGCCGCCACGTGGCGAGCTTTGGTGAGGGCGCTAACGGGCGGATAGGATCGGAGATGGAGATGATCGGATGGCTAAAAATCGAGGCGTACGTGGAGGCAGCTAAGCCGTGGGATCTAGAGGGTAATACAACGGATGTGGCTGCGGGCGGATGAGGCAAGGGCAGCGGGCTACGTGGCGCAACCAGAGGGCGCCACGTGGCCTGCTGTGATTGGTTGAAAAGAGAATTGAGTGTAGAAAGAGAAGGGGACCGAATTTGGAAAAACTCCAAACATGAAAGTTGTAGATCTTGATGAGATCTACAAGTTTCATGTTGACCAAAGACAGAGATGAGGTCAAGTATGATACAAAAAATACAAAGATACAATTTATACATATATGTAATATACAAGGTAGCCCAAAAACCCAACTTTCTCATACGAGCTCCAAATTGGATGAAATTAGTCTCATTTTAAAGATCTTTTGATGTGTAGTATTCTAAGAGTGAGTAGACCTATTTTGGAGTTTGCGTGAGGGATCTATGTGTATTTTATTGTCCAGGGGTTCTAGGGCTTTATTGACTAATTTACAAGGGGGATTTTTTGGCTTTCTTCCCTATATTATGAACTAAGGAGTACATAGTATAAGGAAGAGGTTATTTTAGTAAGTGGATATTTTACAAGGGATTTTGGCTTCTTATTTAAATGCAAATGGACTGCTAAAATGTATGTATGATGTATGTATGCATGAATGCTATTTATGCATTATAAAGGGAAATATGCCTCTATTTACTCGGGAACAAGGCTCTATTTTTGACTTTTGAAGTGATGAATCACAGATTCATCAATATCACATATCATTAATATTCATTATGGATACATTCTCTAAGACACTATATCAATGAATAATCATCGATGAATGTCACATATCATTAATGTCCACATACACCAATTCGTATGAGGTCTTAAATACGCTAGTATCCGATACCATCCCTAAGGAAGTGTACATCAAACATTTTAACTCTGAATACTATATTTACAAGTATGTAAGATTTGAACTTTCGGAAAATTTAAAGTTCCATCTCTACTAGTCTATTTATATTATCAATAAACATATGTCCAAGTCTTGATGCCTAATCATTATCGAATTATTTTTAGCCTCCTATTGATCCTTTAAGGTTTAATTTCCAATATTAGAAATGTTAATGAACAATTCATTATTATTCTAATTTACTAAAGTCATCTAGGTGTTATATTACAATGTGAAATATATCCATCATAACTCTTTATGGTTGATCAATTCCAGAATGTATGTTTATTTCTAACAAGTTTATGAAAATAAACAATGAATGTATTCTAATATCTAGGTCATAGACACATTCTCTAAGACTAAGAGCTCTCCAACTAAAAATATATAGTTTTTCTATCCAATGGAGATTATTACAACAATGGCATCAACTCTCATGTAAATGACTATTAAACCTTAAGATCAAACTTTCAAGTCTTCTAAGATACGTGCAACCAATTTGCAAGTGTCATAGAAAGAAGAAGATACAATTACCATACTTTTAGTTTTATGTAACAAGCATATTGATATATATAAGTTGATTTCAATGATGGTATGTTGATGTATAATATTCCAATGCATATGTGTCCTTCTCTAAGGATCGTAGATAGTCTAGATAGCCATGCTATCAATACATCAACTTGTTGCAGTATTGGCATTCATTCAATTATTTGGATGTCATGTGCATGGAAGTCACATAAGTACAATCAACTCTTTGACTCTCCTAAAATTGCTTTGATCCATGCTTCCACTACACTTCCTTGACACATAAACAATCATTTCTTAAGACAAAGGATCTATTAAATTTAACATTTCTGCAAGGGACATCAATACAATAGTATTTCCCCATTTAGTACTTTTACTTCACCCTAATTTAATAATATTAATAATATGATGCATCATGGAAAACTTGAGTAGAGATAGCAGAATGTTACATTCGTCATATCCAAATTCATCTCAGATCCAAGCAGATACTGAAACATTTAAAGTCATCATCTATTATCGAGCCACCATTATGCATAATGCAACAAACCATGTCATTCATGATTAAATGTTGAGAGCACATATGTGTGCCAAAATATCTCCAATTTTTAAAAATGAACTAGATAATTACGATCATCACTGACATGTTGCTTTCAAAGCACACTCAATGAGAGATAAAGACTTTAGAGATACACAAACTCTAGCTTGTTACCCTATTGTCTATTGACGAGTCTGAGAAATCCTCTTGTTAATTTCAGTGAATTAAATGTGCGAGAATAATCGTGTAGTGGTTTTATGTTTATTTAGCCTTGACAAGCCTTGGGGTCAAACTTGAGGAGGCAAACTAACAACCTAAGTTAATGTCTATCGAAGTTTGCATTGTTTTCAAGGCTGAATATTTTTGGTATTTTTAATGCACTTTTAGAATGCATATGCAAATGTAGTTCAATTTTAAGGACTAGAAAATCAATATAAATTAAACTATGTACAAAAATTATGAAACTTGGCCAAGTTGTGAATCATGGTAAAATAAATGCACTTTATTTATTTTGGAATTTTCAGATGCAATATGAATATTTAGTGAATTAATGAATGCATACAAGGTGAATTATAATAATTAATTATAAAAATAATTATACCTCTTAATTTTAAGTAAATAAAATTATCTAAGATATATCAATATATGATCTATACTAGAAGAATCCTAAAGCTTAAAAATGTTAAGTATAATACATAGTAAAAATTAATTACTGAAATACATAGAATGATTTTTATAAAGGAAAATATGCATGCAATGGCATATATTTTGGGGCATGATGAAAATTGCAATTAATTCTTCTATGTATGATTTTTTGGCAAATTTTTGAGCAATGGTTAATTATCCATAAATTTCAGAGCACTGGCTGGGCATAGTATGCAAGTTTCCACAAAAATAATCATAGATAATTAATAATAAAGCATAAAAATGTAACAATCATGCCAAAATGTATAGAATAACTGAAGAAAAAAATACCTATTTTTTTAATAAAAATGATGCAAAAATTACGTTTAAATTACAAATAGAAGAGAGGGTTCATATAATAATTAAATGACTAAAATAAATATATGTATATACTTAAATGGAAATACCTATACCCACAAGGGTATTTGTGCAAAGTTTCTAGTGGCCATGTGCACGGATACGTAATCCCTAGAAGGATGGATCTGGAAGTGGATAGAAGAATCACTAGGGGCTTCTATGCAAAACTCCCTCCTTGCATGGGAACATCATGGGGGAGGACCTTGGGTTGAAATGCAAGAAGATGGATGGGCAAGGGCACAAATTTCCTCCCTTCCCACGTGCCTCGTACGTGGGGCAGGGGAGTCTTGAGATGCTTGGCACGGGTGCGAGTGAAGGAGCTTATGTCGAGGGCGATTGAACTAGGTATGACAGAGCACCTGGAAGGTGGATGGATCTTGGCGGTGAAGATGACTCCTAGCTCCACCTAGGAGGTGTCGATGAAGCAAAGGAAATGACGCGGAGGAGCGGAGGCACATAGTTCGACGACACGGGCTGGAGCTTGATGTCAGTGAAGCATGAAGTATTTAGTAGCAGAGCACCATTCTCCTGAAGCTTCGTGCAGTGATGGAATCGCTGGTGGTGCCAACATCGTTAAAGGTGGATGTAGGGAAGGTGAGCTTCTCTTTAAAAGTGGATCAAAGCTTGAAGAAGAGGGAAGCTTGGGGTGCCTGGAGAGTGTGCCCCTGTAACAATTATGTTCGCTGAAGGAGTTTGCATTATGTCACTGTGGTGAAGCAGGAGTCGGGGAATGTCGTGGATAGTTGTGGCTCGACAGCCGAGGACCGGAGCAGAATAGTAGCAGCATGAGAAGCTCAGATGAGGACTGCAACGAGGGGGAGAGTCGGGTTGTCACCACTTACCTCCCTACATTGTTTGTATAGTCAATGGATGTCGATTAATGGGGGTGATGAGATGGATTTTATAGAAAGAGGAAGGCCGTACGATATGAAAGGTAGTGGTTATTGATTGGAAGAGCCAACCGTCGCGAGCTCGAAGAGGGGGACGGTGATGTAATGAGGATTCAATGGGAATTCACATGAGATTGGATAGTAGTGGCGGTTTGGGGTGTGATTGGGACTAATCGAGAAGGTTATGATGCAACCAAAAATGGAAGGAGAGGTAGAGATCAAAGGCTATAGAGGGGTGTGGCACTGCCCAAAGAGTAAGGGGGAAGAGAAGAGAGGAGGAGGAAGATGGTATCTTAGTTGTCCAATCGGTCGAGATCAGATGGCCCAAATGATGCCACATGGCATAAATTTTTATTTTTTTCAAATAATTAGATTTTTTTATTTAAATAATAATGTAAATAATAATATGAAAAATGATTAGCATGTGGCGAATGTAGGGGCTGCAACATGTCAACTCCGGAAAAATTGAAAAATAAAAACGAAAGATAAATTTGAAAGAAATAGCAAACAACGTCGGGTCGAAAAATTTTCTTTACAGAAGTTGCTAATTTTGATGCCATATATGACTTTAATGACAACCCAAATCAAAAATAGGTCATTTGAAAAAAAAAGATATTTTGGGGGTTCTCTGTGTATATTGAATGCCCCAAATTTTGGGTTTTGTGTTTTTTTCGTCATTTCTAAATAAGATAAAAATCAGAAAAATACGATGAAATAAAATTTGAATATTTAGGCATTTATCTTTTTTTTTATTTTTATTATTTGAGAAAATGGAAAAAATAAAATACAAAAAGACGACTTTTGTACATATTTTTAGTGAATACTCAGACTTAGTTAATTTCTTTGATTTTAGTCTTATTTTGTATTTGAAATTTTGCACATTTTAATGAAAATTATGTGAAATAAAAAATTAAAAATTAATAGAATAAAAAGAGTGAAATTTGTACATTAAATAATAGGTCAAACCAAGTAAAATACACAATGTACAAAAGAGGCCCAAAAGAAACATTCACATATGAGCTCTGATTCACTTGAACTTGGTTTTGCTTTGAAGGCAATTGAATGCATATTAGTTGAAAAGTGAGTAGGATCAAATTTAACTCTGTATGAGGAAGACATCATCACTTTAGCCTGGTCATCCTAAAATTAGGGTTTGGGTTTCTGGTCCACTTATTTCTGTTAGTTTTTTTATATTTTTCATTTATTCTTATTAGTGATATGTACACAGTGGAGTTGGTTTCCGATGATTTAAAGTTAGAATTATTTAACTAAAAATTAGTTAATGTATCTTATTTATAGGTAATTTGGGATGAGATTTTTGGCTTCTTATTTTATGCAATTATGAATGATAAAATACGATTCTTATTTACATGTCCATGAATGTTAATTATGCAATATAGATGATGAAATGCTAATGAATTTTGGGGATCTATGCTTATATAATTTCTTTTAGAATTATGAATCTGAGATTCATCAACCCATTTTACTTAAACAATACTCATCCTCGAGTCGAAGTAAATGAAGTGAACTGAGATTGGGTTCCATGCCGAGGCTATGATCAAAAGGTGAGAATGGAGCTAGACCTAACATTTAGAGTATTAGTTTGGCAGAACTCTTATGAGAACTAGGGTTTTAAAATCACAACCTCCAAGTTCTACACATCATTGTCACAGTTTTGGCTCTGAAGTTACCTTAGATCAATCCTCTTCCCAAAACATGCCCCATGGACATTGAACAACTACCTCATGTGTGTAAAAGGTTTTAGCTCATCCTATCAAGAATGTCAGGCTACCATGTAAACCTCTCCCCAAATAACTCGTCCTCGGGGAGTCAAGCATTTCCTTTCCTTCTAAGGTATGTCACATAGTATTCATAATCGAAAAAGTGGACCCTAGGAGGGGAGGATCGACCCTTTTCTTTCCGTCTGAGTTCATCTCCCTCTTGGGAGAAGCCCTACGCCACACACGCTTCTTTCGGGAGCCTCTCACCATGACTCTCTTTCTTTCTGGTTGTGTGGACCAGTGTAGTTAACCTCTACATGTGAACCAGGCCAATTTAGCCATGTCTCACCCAATATCTGCATGTTGTCTTGAAGCTTGAGCCTTTTTTATGCAAATATTTATTTAGTCATTGGCTTCTTTTTGTTTAATTTTGGTAGCTTTGCGTGGATCTTATATTGCCCCTAAAGATATGGAATCTTTTTTCCCTATATGTTTTATGGTCTTAGAAAATATGTGCCCAGTCATCCATCCCTTTTCTAAAGATTTATGTCGACCCGTACTCTAGTCTTCAGACATCCATGATACCAGAAAATAAACTCACACGGTCTTCCAACACCCCATCTAAGTTGAGCTAAGTGCATAGTGCGAGAGTACGAATTAATTCCCTATTCAATAGTCATACCCAGAATGTGGCAAGCAAGTTAGACACTAAGAGTCAAACTCTGAAATAGAACTCAAAGAATTAAGTCAAAGACTTGAAGATTCTAATTTTCTCATTGAAGTTCCTATGAAAGTTAGGTGAATTAAGTAAAAGTCAAGACCACTCTCAATTTATGTTCATAACTCAGTTGAATACCCAAGGGCTTTTCACAAAATACATGAAATGTTGGATGAAATGCAAGAAAGTCTTTTTGAGTGTTTTTTAAAGATTTTTTAATGCAAGATTTTTTGTTTTTTTGTAATACAAAAATGAATAAGTAGACAATTTTCAAATCTTTGGTTGTGCACATATTTGGATACAGACCATTTTAGTTGCAAATTTTTTTTATTTTTTGTTTATGTTAGTTGCCCTCACCGTAAATAATAATATCAACTTACACGAAAGTATGAGCTATTGGTAAAATTTGTACAATGTATATACATCCCCACATACTAAGCGAGTGTTATGTCCTCAGAGCACAAGAAGAGCCGAGAAGACATAGCCCGGGTTGAGCATAAGAGAAAAGAAAAATAAAAAGTGAGATCGATGTGCCCCCTATACTCAGACTTCGAATACTATAACCATAGAAGAAGGGCAAAAAATGTGGCTTACGATGGGAGAAGTGAATGAGGAGAATATATATTGCAGGCATCGAGTCTCCATATACTTAGTCTCTAGTCAACCTAAGTATGAAAGAAGGGTAAAAATGAGGCGGTAGAGAGAAGAGGAAGTTAAGGAGAGTATTGATAGATGGAATCAGTCCCCACTATACTTCGTCCTTGGACCAAGTAGGGGAAGAAGATGTATAAGGGAATCGGTGGGGTTGGGAGGGAGGGATGCCGATGGTTAAGTTGGTTTTTGGTAGATTATTCTGTGAGCCTGTGGTGGGAGGTCGTAATGATAGGAAGAAGATGTAGCAAATGAGTGTTAGCTATCATCAGTGTTGTCCTGGAAGAATCATGCTGAAGAGTGTTTTCATAGGAAGGAGATGAAGCATATGAATAAGATAATTCTAAGCCGTCATCAGAGTTATCCTTAGAAGAATAATACTTGAAGGTAGAGGTACTCCAAATATTCTTATTTTTAACTTCGTTTATCAATATGTGCTTAGTATTGTGGTCAATTACCTTGCCCTCAATCTGACACTCCAGTCTCAGTCGGCTCTCGAGTAATAGTTGTGACAGGCAGGAGTCAAATAATGGGAGTCAATATTTGGTTTGTTACTAAGATAAGGTGCCAGGGCTATCGAACTGAGCTCACTCATAAAGATCATCTTATCCGAACCTTACGAGGAATCATCAAAAAAATACTTTTCTGACATATTAAAGGCCACTTTCATAGTTGGTTTACTAGATATCTGACTAAATGAAGGAGTAGCTGGACTGGGCACTTTGGTCCGTGTTGTCTGCGAAGGTGCAAGTCTTGGGAGTGAGGTGCTAACAATTGGCTCTTCATATGAATGGCCATTGAAATATTCCTCCCTAAACCGCGGAAGTCCCGCATATTTGTTCTCAAATGACTTGACTTTGGTGCATTCCTACGTCAGATATATTTGATCAGCGATGTTAGAGGAGGTCTTGTACGACTCATGGTAAGACCATGCATCATACACACCATATTTATGGTAAAGGTCATGTATCAGTTATTTTTCTGTCAGATTTATCATGATAGTGGTTGAGATGCAAGCAACAAGGAATTGGAGGATGAGATGAGTCTCTGATACAATGGTCTTCTCAATAGTCGTTATCTCAGTTGTATCAATATGGTAGGTCTCTGCTACCTCTTGATGGTTACAGTTGTTGACGTCTTTGTGGGTTGGCTTGGAATATAATGTTTTATCAAAGACTGGATGAGATTCAAGTGCTCCCAATGCTATGAATATTTCACAAGTATTGCAATATAGAGTTGCCTTATCTAAGGTTTATAATGGCTTTCTGAAATGATTGGAGACTGGATGAATTGTCCTTGATGCTCAATATCAATGATCGTGAAGTCCACTTTGAGTAGAGCGCCTTGGAATTTAATGATGACTGAAATTGTTCCTCTGGGTCGTTTTATAGATTGATCAGCCAGTTGAACTATCTCTCTTGATTTCCCGATTGGTTCGAGTTTGAGTTTGTCAAACACAGAGGTTAGGAGGATGTTGACTGGTGAGTGATCATCGATTCATGTACGGGTGAATGTTGTGTCTTTGATTCCATAGTCAAATCAAGGCAACCGCTTCACTTTGCAGCTCTTGGTCTTTCTTCTCATCATCAAAGAGGTGGCCATTCACAATATATGTTTTGTAGTCTTTGTTCTCTTACTGCCCAACTTTTTTGGTGTTAGTTTACTCTTTTCAATTTTTTTTACGTTGGGGAAATGTTCAATGCTTGATTTACGGATGTTTAAAAATTACTCTTTTATCTATTGCTTCCCTTAGACTAGGATCTAAATTCTTTAAATCCTCTTCACTTTCGATCTTTATGGGTTTTCAGGTTTTTCATTTTTTGGGTGTTTTCGAATTTTTAAATTTTTTGGTCTTTTTAGTGTGATGTATAGATGTGATACTTTCCAAAGCAGAGGACGGGCTTTGATGTGTCGAGTCAGAATCGGAGTCATCCCTAAGGGTATTGCTATCAGAATAATCCTTAGGGTTTATAGAGTCTGTGGACTCTTGAGTGTTCTCTATTTTGTCAACATGATATCCAATCATTTCCTCTTCCATTTTTATGCATGAGCTAGGAAGGGATCCTTTTGGAATATCTTGTATATTATTGTGATTCTCTAGAAATTTCTACTGAAAAATCATGGAAGGAGTTTGCTTAGTTGGTGGAAATCTACATGCCTCATACTCAACATACTGTGACTCGACCATGTACTGTTGGGTTAAGTAGAGCCTTTTTTTTAATGCTGATCGATCCTTCATATGGTGAAATCGTCAAATAGGGTGTATGAGTATCAATATCCTCGGTCCATTTTGCTATTTGAGTAGCATTTGTAAAGATGGCATTATAACGATTAATCAAAGATGGAAGATCACCAGATGTTGGCCAATCCTCTGAGTTTGTTTGAGTTTCCTTGTTATTCTCTAAAGTCAAATCATAATGTCAATTTATGAAATGTTGGATTTTTCTAACAATGTTGTCAGGATAGAATGAAGTCGTTTGGAAATGTTGTCTTGGTCGACTATTGGTTTTAAAAGTGTTTTGATCTTCATGATTAGAATATATAGGATTGTATCAATGGTTAAAGTTTATTAGAATTGATGTCTCAAAAAGTGGATAACGTGAAAGAGTGGAGACTTCGGTTAGATGATTCAATAAAGGATAGTTATATGAAGAAGTGGATACCTATGTTGGTTGAATGTCTATATGATCCGAATATTAAGGATTATCTTTCATGGAGTATATCAGATTCATATAATGGGCCAAATTAATCGCTGGAGAGAGTCTCACCCAATTGTCAGAGGATTCTTGGTCGAAGAGAGTTTTGAGGATTTGGGATTGATAAAAAAGAAATAATCTGGTGGATATAGAGACCAATGTCCCATCAATTTAAAGGAGTTGGATGTGCTAATATAATGGATCTTCGTTAAAATGTTCAAGTGCACCGAATACTCAGAAGAAGAATCCCTAACTTTAAATCAAGGAGAGTGATGACACAAGTGTGCAGTTTTTGATATTCGAGCTCAGTTTACACACATCAATGCAAATGCAATTCAAACCTTAGGTTTACCAACTCACATAATGAAGGTTGCAAGAGGCTGACCAATTATCTTTTCAAATTTAATTGGTGATAAAATCAATCTTGGAAAAGAATTATTGAGTTGTCAGGTGCAGATTTTCCAAAAGACTAGCCCTAATTCGTACAGCTAGTTGCATCCACTTTCAACCAGTATGGGTGTAAGTATAAACCGTAAAACGACTACATGTGTCATTCAGGATGGTGCCAATCACATTGTCCTTTAACCACCACCTCTATTAAGGGAGATCGTAGTTCCCTCATTGAGTAATAGCTAGTCATTTTTAGAATCAGTTGTCTGAATGAAGATTCATAAGCTTGGCACTATCCTTAAGTGTCATCTCTCACTCAGAAATATAAATGAATCCAAAGACCAGGTTGCTCTCCCACAAAAATTATTGATTTTATGAGTTTAAATAAAGTCAGCTTGGGTAGCAGTCCTAACTTTAATTAGATTTTCACTAAAAAATTAGGTGAGCACAAATGCACGTCCACCATTCAGTCCCAATTTCCTTTTAAATTTTAAGTGAGAAAATAGGAGGGAGAAATTTGGGAAAAGCTTGTGCATGTGGAAAATGATGATGTATGATCAATTAGAAGACTAATAGTGATTCTTCGCAATCTCCATATGGGATGCAATATAAGAATTTAAAAATTATACTATATGATATGCAAGAAGACAAAACTGCACCCAATAGATAGTTCTATTAGTCAGAAAGAAACGAGTTAAATTTTTGACTAAGTTGAACGAGCTAATGTGCATCTCAATTAATGTGCAGTGTGGTCCTAAGATTGAAATAAATCAATCGTGATTTATATAAAAACTAACCATAAAATACTCAAATAGGAAGAGAAACAAAGGAGCTTTCAAACGAGACCAAAATAACTTGAATTGGATTTTAGATGAAAAGTTATTATATAATCAATCTGTGGTCATATACGCAAGGAAAACTCCAAGTTTTATTACAATTAAGGACAAATAGGTACTAAAAAGTAATTAAAATAACCAATAGGGGGTATTAATCAATTTTTGTAGGAGGGGAGGATATAAATGCAAATAGAATATTATCCTGGACTTCTATGCAATTTCTCTAGGGACATGTACTATGCACACAATATCAGCTAGATTGCAAATCTGGAGCTTGGCGAGGGCTTTTCTATAATTTCTTCAGGTCACGTGCATTCTGCACATGACTTCACATAAGTTCAAAGTGACGCTTGGTGCTAACGTGTCAATTGCTCTCTAGCTCGGGTCAGGTTCAGGTGCAACGAGGATTAGGCTTGTTGTGAGTCTCGACCGAAGACGTGGCAGAATTTGGACCCTAAGACCTTGCCCAAATTGAGCACCTCCAAGGGTATCTACTAACCGAGATCCTTCTCCTTCTTCCAAGCATACAGTGGAGAAGCTTGTGCTCAGGTGACCCTTGTTCTATGTCGTAATGCCTTCCTACATAGCCTTTAGGTTGATAAATTCTTGTATAGGACATGTGAGAATGCTAATGCTTAGGAGAATCCATGTAGGTGTATAGAGCTCTAATCCTACAGTATCTCGTTGGATGATAAAAGCTTGAATATTTCTCTGACTGAGCTCCGATTATTTAAGACCTGCATGTGTTAGATACAAAACCGTGCATACTATGAATGTAGTTGATGCTAATGAGAGGAAATGGAGTACTATATGAGAATGGAGGATCAAGCCCTAATGGATCTATACGTCGAACATACGTGGAGAAGAATTGTAGCGATAACTCAAAACAGAGAAGCAATTAGGATTGACTAGATACACGCGTGAATGTATGGAATAATATGAATAATTACTATGGATTCATTAATCATATATTACTCAAAGTAAAGACAATTAAATCATCCAAAATGCAGAGGAAATCAGGTCAAATGTCTTGCTTGGAGATGAATCAAACCTTAGGGAGGATTTGAAGGATGAATATCAAGCCTAATTGCAAACGAAACTACGGTCTTTGCTTCATAAAATGGTCGATGCTCGGAGCTCAATCATACCATTGATGGAGGTTTGCGACACAAGATACTACTCTTGGTTCTCGCTAGCGAACCAACTCAATTTTAATAATTCAAAAACCTACTTTATTATCATTGTTTGCATTTTTTATTCAATAAAATTTTAAAATTTAATTTGAAAAATACTTTAAAAATTTGTATATTCATCTTTTTAGTTGTTTTTCTTTATGTATAAAATTTCAATTTCAAATTAATTTCAAATCCAAAAAATATAAGATGCATAAAATATTAAAAATTAATATAAAAACACAGAAAATTGTTAAAAATTCATAAATTAGCTTCTATTAAATCTTGAAAAAACACCATTTAATTTTTGTATATTTTCCTTACTTTTACTTTTATTTTCTATTTTAAAAACCTAAAAACATTTAATTGATTTTCAATTTTCCATGTTTCATATTTTTAATTATTTTGACAATCATAAAAAATTTAAAATATCTGGAAAACTCACAAAGATAATAAGAAAATATCAAAAACAAAAAATAAATTTGTTTGAATTTTCTAGACACTACTTTTATTTTTTTAAAATACAGTAATGGTGTTTGTTATTTATTCGATTATTATTTTATCTGATTTGTCTTAAAAATAAAAAATTAGAATCCATAATAAAATAAAAATTAAATATAAAATTCCATAGAAATAACAAGAGTTAAAAAACAAGCAAAAATCGCTTTTTATTTGAGATTAATTAACTTTTATTTCACCTTTAGGGGGTATCTGTGGAGAAACTCCAAACCCGACGGAATTTGGCTCTTCCCAATATCTCATGAGTGAGCTCATGTCTTCCGGTTCAGTAACTGAACCGGTATGATCCCATTGAGAGATCATATTACTCATATGCCCTTGTATGCACACCAACTTGCCGGTGTAGAGACCTTGATTAGGTCATCAACATATTGGTCTACCAAATGTACACACATAGACATATAGTAACACATCCGTCTCCTTTCATAGGATGTGTGCCTATATCGTGAAAACATACGACATAGGACTCGGTTATCTCGATCTCGTTAAGCCAACTCTTTGATCTAACTTATCTAACACCTCTGAATCTCTATTCTTATGCAGAGGACATGCATTGAGAGGTCGGTTAGATATCATCCTTCAGAGAAAGGATTGCCATCTCCTCCTTAGGATGGAGATCATCTCTAAATAATCATTTGATGGTGCTCGATGAGTCCTCCATCTAACTCTTTAGATATTCATCAAAGCACTAGACTCTACGATTCAATTACTGAGTCAACAACTATATGGTCATTAAGATGGCTATGGTACATAACCCTAATTGTACTAAGGGACTTATTATGCAAATTAGTTATTCTTCATTCTAGATCAGGAAATGATATTCGCAATAACATTTATTGCATAATGGCTCACTGTGGGCTTGCATGTCCAACAATCTCCTACTAGCCCAAAGAGCTATTATTGGGCTAATCATTAAACCCTTACTCATGTGACAATCATAGGATATCTAGAAAAATAGATAGGTAAGCTGATCGGTGACTCTGTTTTTTATTTTATTTTCAGTCTTTTTTTTTCCATTTTTTGCAATTTAATTTGTAATACTCTTCTGGGTGCTTTCCTCTTTTTTGTTTTCTAGGCCAGTTTATACTTTGTGATTACTGGGTATGTTTCCTCATGTGCCAGTGCACTTGGGGACCTCATCAGATTTTTTTCATTGATTTTATTTTATTTTGTTTCTTGTGATTTTTTTGTGATTGATCCCTATTAGTGTTGATTTTATTATCTTAGTTGAGCCTGGAAAATAATAGGTCCAAAGCCCTCATAATTCTCAAGTTCCTATAGAGATGAGCCAAGTTTGGACTTAAACAAATAATTAGTTCTTTACCGATAATAGATGCTATTGTTAGTATGGTTTTCATACATCATTTAGGTTAGTTTTATTTTTCCTTTTATTTTATGCGAAGATTATTTTGCATGTAGACTGTTGGTGTTAGCTACAGATTTCTGACTGTTGCATGCATCATTGACTTTTCATTGCATCTACTTTTTACTCTCCTTCCTTGATTTTTTCTCACTTAGGATAAAAAGGAATTGTAAAATTAGTTAGATCGTTTATTAGAAAAAAACAAAAAAAGTAATAACTAAATAAAATTGGGGTTGTTAATATCACTAGACCCTAAAACTAAATGTATAGGTATATCATCATTGTTTTTGGGAGTGGAACCCTGATGAATATGTGATTCATGACTCTAAAAGTTGAAAATAGAGCTTTGTTCCTGAGTAAATAGCAGCATATTTCCCCTTATCTTGCATAAATGGCATTCATGCACGAAAGCGTAATATCTGCAATTTAGCATTCATATTCACATAAAATAAGAAGCCAATTTTACTTGTAAATATTCATAAAATACCTTATTTGTATATATTTTATACTAACTCCGAATCTAATAAAACCAACTCTATTATGTATATATGACTAACACTAATTAAAGAAAAATACCAAAAAATACTAACTTGTAAAATTACCCAATAAAACCCCAAACCCAATTGAAGACCTCAGAATTTAAATTCACATATCTCTCTCATATAGTGTCCGATTTAGGTCTACTCACTTTTAAAGTAATATACATTCGGAGACCTTCGAAACAAGATCAATTTCATTAAAATCGGAGCTCGTATGCAAAACTTGGGTTTTGGGCCCCTTTTGTAGATTGTACACATTAACCGTTTTACCCCTATATTTTATCATTTTATTTTCTTCATTATTAAAATCCAAAAAAAAATTGATTAAGTTGTAAATATTCTTTTCATATTTTCTATAACTTTAATTTAATTTTTCTCTTATTTAAAAATGAAAAAAATGCAAAAGACAAAAATGTGGTATTTTATACTTATAAGGTACCACCCAAAAATATAATTTGTACAGATGATTTCCTTTGATTTTCGACCCTTCACGAAAGTTGTAGATCTCGTCGAGACGAGCAACTTTCAAGTTGACTACTTTTTGATTTAATTCCCTTTGTTATTTCTTTTTTATTTTCTTTACATTTAATTTTTGAATTTTCTAGGAGCGACATGTGGCAGCTCCTGGAGCCGCCACATGTCACCCCATTTTCTTTATTTTCGAATTTATTTTATTATTTTCGGATTTATTATTATTATTTTATTATTACAATTTTAATTATTTTTAGTAGCCTAATATACTATTTTATTCCCTTTTACCTCTTCTCCCTTACTTGCCTTCCACTCCAAGTAAATAACTCCCCATTTACTCCACTTTCTCCACTTCACTCCCAACTTCCTCCTCCTTTTTATATTCACCTCTCATCCTCCATTGTTCATGATCCACAGTTCTTGAGAGAAAGAGAGTCCCGAGCCCCCTTTGATGTGTCATTGGTGATAGCTTTGGCGCAGTAGGTCGAGCGACGACAAGGCTTAAGTGAGATCCATGGAGCACCGCCCACGTAGCAGCATCTTCTCCAAACTCGCTGCCAAGCTTCTGAGCATCCGCCATCTCCTTGAAGCGACGACGGAAGCCGCACGACGCGGCTCCACCTAGCAAAACCGCAGGTAAGTGTATTCCCTCATTCTCCTTGTTATTTTATTTATCTAACGATTTTTTTATTATTGTCTACATATCACCCCAACACAATGATCTATCACCACCATTGTTACCTCAATCATCATCACATCCATTATTCTCATCGCCACACCATCACCAAATCATCCCTGAACCACTACCATTTTTTTACTACCATTTTCATTTCCTATTTACAAGAAAAAAATTACAAAAAAATAAAAAATGAAAACAAATCACAGCTCCAGATTCTTGTGTCGTTGTGCTCCGCTTCCCGCCACTGGCCACCGCCTCCAACGCAGGAACCCAGCAAGCAGGCCGTCGGAGACCTCCCAGCAGGCCGACGCCCACCGCCCTGCACAACCCAGTGCGGTGCTCGCGCGTCACCACTCCGCACGTCCAGCAGCTTCCCCTCCGCAGATCTGCCGCCGCCCGCTCCGCCCAGGTGGTGCACTCCTCCCTCCTCGCGCACAGGCGTTCAGCCTCGCCGCGCCGCTACAGCCCCAGCGGCCGCAGCCGCCGCGCACGGCACCACCCTCCACCGATTGACGTGTGTCTGCCCCGCGTTATCCTCGCGCGTTGTGCGCCCCGTGCGCTACCTCGCGTTGTCGGTCGTAGCCGCCCCGCAGCCAAGCGCGTTGCCGCCCACGCCGCGAGCGTTGCCCCGAGCCGCGCGTGGCCATCAGGTAGCCGCGTCGCCCTCTCCGGCTCCCTCCCGCGAGCAGCGCGCCTTTGCGCCTACAGCCTTCAGAAGAACCACCTCGACACCAGCGTGCGCCCTCGACGCGCCGCCTCTTGCCGCGGTGCCGCACGCCCCCCACCGCCGCCAACGCCCAGTGTCCTGTCGCCTATGCTTTGTGCCCTAGCGGGTTAGAGAAGTCTCCTTTTTTACGTCTTTTGTAAATTTTGCATTAGTTTCCCATTAAGTTTATGTAATTGCAAACATGTCCTTAGGAACATTTCAGCTAGTTTGTTTCAATTCTATTTTTCATTGACACCCCTGAGTTTGAGCGCTAATTTGGACCTCAAAATATCATTATTTATCTTAATGAAAAATAACATGTTGTAGAGAAAATCATTCTTTATCTCCTGGCTATTTAATTGCATTTTTGTGAGCATCTGACATTTTATTAAAAATCATATATTGAAAATCAGTGATATTTTATCCATTTAAGTTCTGTAATTCACACATAGTCATTTATTGATCCAAAAATTGCGAAAAAATTGTAGTTACAATATACAAAAGGGGCCCAAAATCCAAGTTTTGCATATGAGCTTCGATTTTAATGAAATTAGTCTTGTTTCGAAGGTCTCTGAATGTATATTGCTTTAAAAGTAAGTAGACCTAATTTGGATACTATATGAGAGAGATATGTGTATTTTAAGGTCTAAGGTCTTCAACTGGGTTTGGGGTTTTATAGGGTAATTTTACAAGTTAGTATTTTTTTGATATTTTTCTTTAATTAGTGTTAGTCATATATACACAATAGAGTTGGTTTTATTAGATTCAGAGTTAGTATAAAATATATACAAATAAGGTATTTTATCTCATATACAGGTGAATATTTACAAGTAAAATTGGCTTCTTATTTTATGCAAATATGAATGCTAAATTGCAGATATTATGCTTGTGTGCATGAATGCTATTTATGCAAGATAAGGGGAAATATGCTGCTATTTACTCGGGAACAAAGCTCTATTTTTAACTTTTAGAGTCATGAATCACAGATTCATCACCCCCCTATACTTAAACATTGCTCGTCCCCGAGCAACTACATGAAATGCAAGAGTAAAA